>JABCRI010001134.1:0-25075 GCA_015143295.1 Tetracentron sinense | reverse complement strand
GGGGGGGGTGGTTGTTGTGGTGTTTGTTTGGAAGTTTTCATCAATTCCCTTTCCGGGCCATAGTTGACAATTTACCGGGAGTTATATTTGGAACGCATGACCACCCAAGTACGGAACTTTCCGGCAAGTTGTTTTTTTTTAATTTCTGCTTCTTTTGTTTTCCCTGTTTTTTGGTGCTGTTAACATGATCCAGGGTGTTGTTTAAATCAGAGGAAGACAAAAATATAGTAAAAGAGTGGGGTTATTGACCGCTTTCTTTGAACTGCTCGACTTGGCTTGTCTGGATTTCGAGCTGTCGACTTGTTGGCTTTATCTTTTTTTGAAACTCTTGATCGACGTCAACAACTGTTTTTCTTTTGCTAAAGCTTGATTTTAACAAATCTTGCTTACATTTTAATATGATTTTAAAAAAGCCTTGGTTTTCTTTTATGTATAGAAATTTTTTAAAAATACGATAAATATCTTCGTAGATAGTAACCAAGTACGACTATTTGTAAAACACAATGATCTATTTTTCTGAGTATTTTTTTATACATCAGAGACGGGAAGTACGGGAAACTAATACAAATTAAATAATAATGAAAATTAATAAAAAAAATCATGCTATTAACTATACTTATTATTTAATACCCAATAATGCATTACCACACGGTAAAATATAGCAAAACTATGGTATGTTGCCTTTAATACGTAATTCTCTTTGAAGTGTAGTATTATACGCGATAATTATCAATGTTCACCCAACAAATAGCAGTTTAAACGAGGACCCCCTAAAATATTATATGATATAGTCGTATCGGCGTGTTTGGTAACTATACGATGTGTCCTTTAGTACTGAATGTAGAGAGTTACTATAAGTTTTTGTTACTTTTTGTTGTTAGTATTATCTCTTAATTTTACGTTATTATAATTAAAAATAGGAAAAAACATTTAACAACCCAACCCCCCTCTGAGGTTTGACGAAAATCGCAAGACCCCCTTTAGTTTTCAAAAATGCATTATTTCTACGCTTATTTTCAAACTCATTGCCACTTCCATTTCCCTTCCCCTCATTGACCGTTGCAATCAACTATCAACCTTTGATGTCATGCGATAAAGTCCACTAATTTCTTAATTACCCATACCGATCATTTTGAGAAAAAATACATTTAACTCCCCCTAGTTTGGACAAAATATAACAGACCCCTTCAGTTTTCAGAAAATACCTTAATACCCTTATTTTGTAAATCCACCATACTTGAATGCAATGGTGAACTTGAACTGAAATTTCATCACAAAAACTGCATACCTGTCTACTATCCATAATGAAAAGAGATCCTAAAAGTGTATAACGGAAAGGATAACCTGATCCCAAAACTATATAAGGAAATGATTCATCTATGAGATCAGCCACCATTTAAAGGAGACACAATTCAGAGTAGGACCAAAAATGATGATTGAAAGAAACGGTTCAAAGAAATTTGTTTTTTTTTTTTTCATTTTTTGAACCGATCTTTTCTCACACAATTTGTCATTTTCTCAAACAATTTTTCAGTTGAGAACACCGTCCCTTTAAAACTTGGTTAGATCACACACCCTAGGTTTTCACCCATCGTTGGACCTAAAACAACAGAGGCGTGCTAGCCTACCTCTCAATTTTAATAACCAAAGTCACACATGTTGAAATAGATCGTATTGGTTTTTAGTTGCAAGTGTCAAGTGGGTTGTTCTTTTAAGCTGAGTAGGAAAAAACTTGAGGAGGATAAGCATGTCCGTCAATCAAAACTTATAGAGGCACTTGCTTTCCTAATTCTCAACAAAACCTACACCTTGTTGATGGTATATTTTTTAAGATGAAACATGTGGCCCAATATATCCCCAAAAGAATATTTCTTAATAACACTTTCATGCGCCTTCAACTTAACCCAGACGCATTTAACTTGCTGTATGTTATTGTTCCCGGGCCCTATTTTTGGCTAAAACTCTTTGACTTTGAATTTATGTTTTTTAAACCATCACTTTAAAAGAACCAAACTTGTAAAAATCGCTTTAAATATGGAGGTGAGAGATTTATTAGTCGAAGAGTGTGCGATCAGCATGTGTAAAGTGGAAGCCCCGTCTTCACCATCCACTGGAGTTTTGATAGGGTCACAAGTCGCTGTAGCACCCTTGATCAGTGGTGGTTGTTTTTGACACAATACATGTAAGATGTTTATATAATAATACCAAAGCGTTACTATATTACATGTCCAAAACGTTACAATATTTAATGTGTCAATTACAAAGAATAATCATTATTCTATCCCAAATCAAAAATCCTATATATAGGAAAGTTATGAACCAAAAAAGGGACACAACGACACAACACATTACGAGTCATATACGACAAGGCTAAGGGAAGTCATTCATCGGTACTCTCAAAATTCTTGATGTGCTCTCGAACCTCATTTCCTTTGCCATTTTTCTTTTTGCCATAGGTCAGAATAGGCCACCGAGGTTTGGATTGACATGTGATCAAGTTAGAAAAATCACCCAGGTACAACCTTTTAAAATGCAAGGCAGCTGATGGGGTTTTAATTGAAAGCAAGGAATAAAAAAAAAAGGGATGAATTCTTCTCCAGTTGTAACCGGTTTTGCCAAAACCGATTACGCCCCTGAGGTGGCCACATGTCTCTTTTGGCACCTCTTAACTATGGTTAAGATTCATTCACCCCTAACCTTCACCCACCTATTCTTGGTTTTTAGAAAAAAATAATAAAAGTTTGTTAACTGTGGTTAAAATTTACCAACTCCTAGGGTTAATTTTTAAAAAATATTTTTTCTAAAAACCAAAGAGAGGTGGGTGAACCCTAGGGATAGGTGAATCCTAACCATAGTTAAGGGGTGTAAAAAGGGACATGTGGTAACCACAAGGTTGTAACCGGTTTTGCCCAAAACTGGTTACAACCGATCTCCGTCAAAAAAAACAATGTTTATTTTGGTTGAGTGTAGGGAGGGAATGGATTTCGTCTGGCTCTCGCCAGATGAAAATCATCTACAATCCCTAGATGGTTTCGTTCAGTGGTGGAGTCAAGATTCTCTTGTAAGGGCTAACATTGGGGTTCAAGGGTGTAGTAGCCCCATACAATTTTTTTTTGAGGGCAAGTTCATGGCCATAACAAATAAATATTAGGAATGGACCGACCAAGTCCAATGGGCACTTACCAGACTATGGGCTGGGCTTAAGCCTAGCTCATGGGGATCTGACCAGTTTTCTAAGCACCATTGTCGTTGACTTGTCATTATGGTCCAAGTAACCATGGTATTTTCGAGATTAATGAAAAGTTGTAGCCTATTTGCTGACTTCTCGAATAAATTGTGAAGATATGCTGTACGTACACATTAATAAAATAATAATTTGTGAACGGGAGGGTCAGGCGTGGCAGACCAGAGAAGTGTCGGAAAGTAGCACCATGCGATCATACATATGTTTAATTTTGACTGCCGTGTCCATACACGTCTTTTACACTAGATAGATCTTTTATCCCACGTGTCTCCAAAACTATGGCCCTTGACCGCCACGTTGCACTCCAAGTAATATCAGCTGAGATTCACATTCTGTAAAAAAAAGTCATCCTATTGAATGGTGAGGATCAATCAGGTGGGTCCACAGCTTGAAGGAGGATGTATTTTCTTCCCATCCTCCTGACTTGACCAAAGATTTCCTAACAAACATATATAGTCCACCCTGGTAACTGTAGTATTAATGGCGAGTTCAGTTCAGTTCAGGCTTCGGAGACGCTGAACACAAAACCGGTTTTGTGTTGGAGTGTGAAACCATGGTTTTCTCGGGAGAGGTGGTCTTGACTCAGACACCGAAACCGAAGCCTAGGAATCCCATCCCACAAACACAGAGCATTGGACTGCCATATTTCTAACACAGAGAAGCTTCTGTTCACTTTCAGTACAGTAGTTGCAGAGCAGAGTGGAGAGGGTCTTTAATGGCGGCGAATGAGGGTTTTGACGGAGATCCTCTTACCGGCGTGAGTTTCTCTGAGTTGCTGGATTCTGGAGATGCCGTGGGTCTCGATATGACGGGAGGCTATACCTACCCATCTTCTTTTTCTACTGGGGACTCTCCTAAGATGCTGTGCTTTGGTGAATCTCGAATGATTCCCCAGAAATCTGGAATCACCGGAAGTGATTCCTCTTCGGCTTCTTCAACCAAGAACAGTAGTAGCTTGAGCTTCTTCAAGTCAAATGTAAGTTCGAAAACTCAAACTGCTTATATGTTCAAGGTGAGCTGATCGATAGTGTTGGTTTCTGATGCAGAAATCCCGGAGTGGAGAAACGAAAACAGAGCAGAACCGAAAAACGTGTAGGAAGTCTAACACAGAAAACCCCAGTTCAACCAGCACAGTAAAGGTCAGGAAATCGATCAAAAGAAGAATATTTATTGTATTTTGCTTTAATGGGGTTGTTTTATTTCGGATTTTAATGTTATTAGGTGAGGAAAGAGAAGCTTGGAGAACGAATTATAGCACTGCAACAGCTTGTTTCTCCCTTTGGCAAGGTGAGATGTAAATAATGTAATCAATTAAATAAATATTAGTGGATTTGGTGTTGTAACTGTCCTGCTTTACTTTGTTTAATGCAGACAGATACAGCTTCCGTTCTTCACGAAGCCATGGGATACATCAGATTTCTGCACGACCAAGTTCAGGTAATTATGGACACTGTATTAATTTATAAATTATTTTAAAATTTTACATTATTTTACTGTTTTTTTTTTTGTTTTGTTTCAGGTCTTGAGCACTCCATATTTGCAACAATTACCCTCGTTTGCTCATGTGAGGCCATTACCAGATTTTATTATTACTTATTTATTTGTTCTAAAAAAGGCTAAATACTCACGTTTTGGTTCTACTGATTGTCTTATAACAGGACGGAGGAGAAAGAGAAGAAGACGAATCAAGATACGATTTGAGGAAGAGGGGTCTGTGTCTGATTCCAGTTGCATGTACCGTACACGTTGCAAACAGTAATGGTGCCGATTTCTGGTCGCCTTCCATGGAAAACGACTCCTCAAATCACTGAATCATATGTTCCTTTTTTTTTTTTTCCCCTTAAATTTTGTTTTCCTGTTTTTCATGGCTGCCTACTCAATGAGTCAATGGAAAAAGGGTTTAAAAGAGAGAAGAGTTAGAAAAATATATGTAGGAAACACTTAAAAATTCTGTTTTTTGGGGGGTCGTCGAGGAAAGTTGAACAAAACGAAAAAAACTGTTTTTCTTTTGAAAATGTTTTTGGAAATAATCAAACTGTGTTGAAATGTCTTAGCATAGGATTGTTGGAGGTTGAGAATTGAAATTTGGGCTCGTCTTCTATGGGGTTGTGTCGCTTGATATGGTGTTTGATTCCATGTGTGTGAGCTCATCATTCTAACCTACCCCAGTGGTTTTGACTTTGTATTGTACACTTAGTATTAATCTTGTTGATTGGACGATCTCAATCAATATTTGGATTTGATAAGGACAATTAGATGGAGGAATGTCTATATTTCTTTCTTCGCTCATCAGCGTACAAGTTATTGAAAATGAATGCAGAAGCAGCTCTACAGTTAGGTGGTGGTTGGAGAAGCTTGTACTTACTTGGAGGGAGGAGTCGTCGTCGTCACTTTGGCATTCAAACTGGCCATTGAACAGATAGCATATAGAACTCTTCAAACTCCTCATTTTGACCTTTGAACTCACCATTTAAGTAGTTTGTAGTGGTGTCAATAGGGTGGTTAGCGAACCAAAGTTGTTTGTGAACAGCTCCAGTTCAGCTCTTTTAAAAGATCTTTGAAGATGGCTCTCGAGCTTGTTTATTTAATAATAAATAAACAAACCAGATTTTCAAGCACGGCCAAGCTTATGCATTTAGTACTTGGCTACTTAAAAGTTAAAAGCTCGGGTTGATTATATATATATACTTACCATTCAAAAGTATTTAAAATATGTTTACTTCATTTAAGTATTAAAATTGAACATATTTATTATATATTAATAAAGATTAATAATTTTCTATTTTACATGATAAGAATACTCTTTATATAATTATATAAACTTGCACTCAGTTAAAACTGTAATTTCTTTACTTTGAATAATAAAGTAAAATTGTACCTACTATAAATAGTTATGAACCAAGCAGCTCGTGAATTGCTCTGTTCGAGTTTTATTTACTAAAGTTGCCAAGCTCAAGTTTGATTTTCAAGCTCATAAACAAATAATTGGCTCGGCTTGATAATACTCTTGGGTGTCAACTGGCTGGATTACCACCTAGGCCCAATTAATGAACGGGCTGGGCTAGCCTGCCTGAGAAAAATAATAAAAATATGTTGTTTTAGAGGGTTTTAACAATCGGTTTGGGCCAGCCCAAGCTCATCCAAATATGTAAGCCTCTAAGCCAAAGCTCATCCAAATATGTAACGTAATCAGCCTTTGCTTGTCTCTGGCGAAGCCAGAAACTCCTCTTGGGTTCCATACATTGTGCGACAGTTGGCAAAACCTTTGCTTGTCTCTGGCGAAGCCAGAAACTCCTCTTGGGGTTCCATACATTGTGCGACAGTTGCCAAAAATATGGGGAGAAGTCATCTTATTTTCTCCCCACTTTTTTGACTTCTCCCCATATGATATCTCTTTCCTTTATTCTCACACACTTATCGCCACATGTCTTATTATAGGTGGAGAAGTCAAAATCGTGGGCCCCATGATTTTGATTTCTCCACCACTTGTCACCTATTCTATGGAACCCCGAGATAAGCCCTTGCTGGCTTCGCCAGAGACAATCCCAGGCCAACGTAATCGGGAGCGGACTGGGAAAGTCTTGTATGCGACAGACAGTCTTTGGCCCTCACCTTTATGACATGTGATGTGACTGTGCTGGTAAATTACCTACCCTCATTTAACTAACCTCTGTCCGACTTGCATGCAAGACTCTCCCTGTTCGCTACTAAGCTGGCAGTTGGCACAAGGGGATTTCTGATGCTTATGTTTGTGTACCGAAACATCATAGAGATAAATTAAATGAAAGATCTAAAAAGAGTATCTTTATTGGTTATGGTGATGGTGTGAAAGGCTACAGAACTTAGTTTCTTATTTCTCATTCACTCAACATTAGTGGCAGAGATGATTTTCCTATTTCCAAATTCTTCCGTTAGTAATGGCTTGTTATGACAATGAATGGACTAAGACATTCCTTTGAAGCATTATGGCCTGGAGATGTTGTGGACTTAACCTGAATATAAACTTGGTAAGAGAGATAATAGATGATAGGTAGTGTGGAGCCTATCCCCATCCTATCTCAGTTTTCGCGACTAGATGTACTCTGGTATTTTTGCATTTTGTTATGTGGCCAGATGGTATGATAGATGTACTCTAATACTATCACATTTTGTTATGTAGCCATAATACTATTAAGTATAGGGATGGATAAGTATTGTTGTTTAGATTACAATTCGGTATTTTTCTCTCATGTTCCAGATCATAGTGAAAATCTCGACGATTCTGTGGACGTACCTCAACTTTGAGATAACTAAGTAAGCCTCGTTTTCTTGTTGTTTATCTTTTGTATCTCCCAGATTCTGTTTAAGGTTTATTCCCTAACAAGAGTATTCACGAACCATTGATTTGATCGAAAACTAGCAATTAAGTTATACAAATCTACTAGAATATTAATCCCAGAATATTCAAAAACTAAAATTTAAAGCAATCTCTACTAAGTGCTCGTAAACCTCATTTACAGCCGTCACCCGTCAGGAGATACAAATAACATGTATGGAGAGCACCCTTTTTAGAAAGAGATCTAAAAAAGAACAGGCTAGTGGCCAGGGCCACTTTTGCTAGGTCCAGAAGCCAATCTCCTTAACGAAGAATGGCCTCTCGTGTTGTTGGAAGAAACTAAAAATGGAGCTAGTCCCACTCCCACTACTGAATTAACTCCATGAACATGTCCACATCCACTGATCTCGTCCTTCGCGGTCGATGGAAGTACTCTGGAATGTACAAGACTAGTCGGTGTCAACGCCACCAGAATCACAACCATTGAAACCAAACACAGACGTTTCATCGATGTTGATGGGGTCTTCTTACTCACTGCCATCTTTAATTCCCCTCACAAGGCCTAGTGGGTGGTTGTAGCACAAATGTATATACCTTAGGGGGTTCTTATATAGGGACTTTGGGAGGGGATTCTTTGGAGTTTAGTTGACTTTGACCTTTTTGTTTGCGTATATGAGGTTGGACTAGAGCTTTACTTTCACATTTGGGCAGCTCGAATTTTGACTTTGCAATGGCTACGTGGGTACTCTGTAGATGATAAAAGGGAGCTTAGCGGGCTAGCCTGCTGGAGCCCTAATTCCAAGACTAAGGCCTGCAAAATCCTTAGTCTAAATGTGTGTTATTGTGCAGGTTCACACCGAGTCAAGACCTTCCCTAGTGGGGATGCCCTTCAACCACGATGTTGACATACTATAGAGGTTGTATCCCTTAAGCACAAAAACCAGTACTAACGACTTCAAAGAAAAGGCCTTTGACAATGAAAGCATGACGTTGTGTTTTTTTTTGGATATCTTTCAAGCTTTCAACATTCCTTGTAATAGCATGCGTAGACTTAGAAACCACTTGGTGGTGTGGGAACTTTCCCTTTCAGTTAACAAAAAGAAAAAAAACAAAAAGTTTTTTCTTTAGGTAATAAAAATAATAAAAGCAAGAGAACTTTGGTTGGGAAAGAGAGACTTAGTCCTTTTTTTGGGTAATGAGGGTGTTCCGGCAAAATATTAGCTCTGGCGACTGCCCGAACTGGACCCTCGAGCATCCACAAAACATTGGGCACTTGGTGATAATTTACGGGAGAGGTCATTTCATTTTCTCCCCATGATTTTGACTTCTCCCCAATTGACATCTCTCTCCTTTTAAAACACCACATGCCTACTGATTTGTGGATGCCCAAGCCCCCAGTTCGGACAATCGTCAGAGCTAATCTTTTGCCGGGTGTTCGGGTTTCTTTGAGCACCAAACTAAATTCCATGGGCAAGTGCAGACCCCAACCACACGCATTAGGTAAGCCGTAAGATAAATCTATAAGGGTGATCAACATGGGAAGACAATCAAACTCAAGACCTCTCCGCTTCATGAGGCGAGGTCTTGGCCAGCACACCAACCCCCTCTTAGACCTAGTGCCCCTTTTGAATGCAGGGCTATACGTTTTAATTTCAAAAAATAGCCTTTATAGTAAATAACAAGAAAAAAGAAATTTTATTTTTTTTATTTTAAACTTGTTTGAAGCTAATGAGTGTGGACGGTTTTACAAGGATTTCTCGTGGAACTCACAAGATGCAGCCGCGTGCATAGACATTTAATAAATAAAATCAATACAGAAGGGTATTTTTGCATTTTTTAGTAAAAATATAGTTGAAAATTTTCTACATTTTTTTCGAAAAAATAAAATTATTGGATGTTGTAAGTAAAAAAATGTTTTTGGTCGCGCAAGAACATTTTGTCTTATTACAAGGATTTTTTTTTTGGGATAAATTACAAGGATTTGACTAACATATAAATGAGGCTAACGCCATCTCTCACAACCAGAAACACTAAACTAAAGGAAAGAAACGTTTTCAACTATTTTTTTTAAAAAGGTAACGCCTAAAGGAAGCTACCCGAATATTACACTCGGTATAGCGGCTTCAGCCCACGTGGCAAAGGAGTTTCACTGAAGAGATGATAACATGCATCTAACATGTTCCAGAGGGTGGTATGTTCACTCCTGCCCAGTTTACCGGTGGTGAAGATTTACTAACGCTTAAGATTAAATAATTTAACATTAATTTCTAGAGAAAAATATTTAAATAAATTAACCATATGAATAAGTGAATCATAATCAAGGTTAAAATTTTTAAAATATTTTTTATTTTTAAAAACCATGATTAGATTATTTAATCTTAGAGGTGAGTGAATCTTAACCACAATTAATAAATATTAAAGAATACACTGCAAACTAGGAAGGTGTGTGCATACCACCCTATAGAACATGCAAGATGCATGCTATAACCTCCTTAGTTAAGGACCTTGCACGTGTGGCTGAAAAGTTATGCTTTAATGTAATACTAGGGCATTTGCTAGAGGAAATCTGTAGGCAAAAAGAAAACAAGAATTAATGATGTGAAACTTAATAAATGAAATAAGTGGGCTTTTTACTAAATGTATTTTAGTGGGGACCGAGAAACGTTTGAAGTCCTGAAACACCCACATTGGTTGGGAAGTCCCAGGGGTCAATAAGGGGTCATCAACCCACCTTAAGATAGATAGGCCATTTTGAAATGGTTGCTTGGACTTACGCATATGACACTTTAGTGGCTAGTGGCTACCTTAAGTCTTACTGTGGATATCATTTCAACAAAAAAATTAGTCCTAAAACATAGTTTTTCAAAAACAACGTAAAAATGCAGCATAGAATAGTAGAACCCACGTACACCAAAAAAAAGAAAAAGAAAAAGGAAGTAATTTAAAACTCTCGATGGTACCTCTATCGAGAGCAAAGGCTACAAATCATAATTCTAAAGGTGCAAACACTTAAGTGGGGTCCACAATTTGAAGAAAATGTAGATTGTGGCCGTTTGATTTTCAAACGTGCGGCCTTACACTCAATAGTAGGTACTATAGAGTGTTTTCAAGCAATTTCCAAAAAAAATAAAAATAATAATACAACCTATGACCAGCCATCTTGTCACCTTCTCACTATTTTTTTCTTAAAATTTCCTTAAAAACAGTATGCCAAGATTTGTTTTTGGTTAAAATGATATCATGTAACTAACACACTTTAACACCCCGGCCTCTTGCTTGAGTGGTAGGGGTGTGACCTTCAAATGGAGGAGGGTTGGGGATCCAATCCCCAAGGGGATGAGTTGTAAGAGTTCCAATGCCAAGCTAACATCTGACGTACTAACCATACTAAGGTAGATAAATGATTGCATACACAAAAAAAAAAAAAAAAAACTAACACACTTTCTAAACACACACAGCCAGACCTATGTATGCCAAGACTCAAGAGGTGTCATTTCCATGAGGTGCAAAATGCCAGTAGTGAATAAAAAACATGGATTTCACTACACCAAAAGAATGGTCCAATAGGCGTATCTCTGATCGGGTGAGGGCCCATCGGATAGCAGTCCCTACGACCTTGCATGTATATTGTATAGTATGCACCACCCCGTGACCTTAGATTATGTACGAGAATTTTCAATCCTTACAATCATCATCGTGAGCCTTGTTTTGCTCGAACTTGACTTTCACTACCACGGTATCACTCGATGTTTGTTAATAGGAGTGTTAGTCCTACTATTAAAAAATGTACTTTTAACATGGAAAGTGTTTTAACCAGTTGGTTTTTGGGACACTTAGTTGGTTAAGATTTAGAGTAGAAAGTGTTAGGGTTTTTCTTATTAAATAAAAACCCATGTGGTCTGGCGCAATCCTTAGTTTTCAAAACTCGGATTGTATTGCTGTCAATAGAGAATGTTAAGGATAATGGGTCCCACTAAAGAGATGTGATCAAACAGGGACTCTTTAAGTGTTATTAAAGCTAACAACATGGTCAGGGTTGGCGACCGTTAGATCTTTGGTGTGATCCCTCTTAACCTTTGGATCTTATGATGGGTAGGGTTCCAAGGGTATATAAAGCAAAGAGGGGGTCCCTCTTTTCTCTTACGTCAATTGGAAGCCCCATTGAATCAGACCTAAGGAGAAAAGAGAAGACTCTCTCATCCCTCTCAAGCGCCGAGAAACACAGCATCACACCGTGAAGGGAATAGGGAAATTCCAGCGAAATGTATGAGATTAACTGTTTCAATCCTTGTTTGCTTTTGATTATGAATTCTAGAAAAGTTGATTGCATGGTCTAGATCCAGGATTTGAATAATCTTGTTTTGTTTTAACATTATTATTCTTGAATCCCAACAATTGGTATCAGAGCACAGGGTTGTCCTTGTGATTAATTTTTCTTAATAATCAAATCTAAGTGGGGTTTTATTTTCGGATCTAATAATCAATTTTTATTGATCTTGTGATTCGGATGTAAGGTAAATCAAATAAATAGAATGAATTAATTTTCGGGCTTGAAAATTATTATTTTTAATGATTAAAGTGTTTCAGATTTATTAAAATCAAATCATAATCTTTTATTGGATTATTTCGGATTTTTAATAATCGTATCTAGGATCCAAGTGAATCGGATTAAAGGTTAACAGTAAAGATATTAAAAAAAAAAAAAAAAAAAGGAGTTTTCACCGTTTTCAGTTGGACGGCGATTCCGCCGCCGTCCGTCGCCGGAAGGGATCACCGGCGGTGAGGTTTTGCTCGCCGGAGGGTGGCCGTCGGTTTGGCACCGGTGGCAGCCGCACAAGTGGCCGGTAGGGTCCCCAAGAAGGAGAAACCAGTATACCGGTTTAGGGTTTAAAAAAAAAAAAAAAAAACAGTCTCCGGGTTAGGAAGACAATCTCACGAGGGTCAAACCGACCCGGTAACCCGACCCTAAACCCGAGCCGTAGGTTCTGACCCAAACCGAACCCGAATAGTTTTGACCCGACCCGACCCGTATGGGTATGACCCGAACCGAATGAGATCCGATCCGGTTTAGATGGACCGAACCGGTTCAACCGGATCAAGTCCTGAACCGGACCGATGGCTGAACCAGATCGAACCGAGTGGAACCCAGACCGGACCGCGTGACAGCGTCGAACCGCTCGCGCGTGACGCGCAGAACGCGCGCGAGCCATTTCCGTGCGCGTGAAGCGCACTTTCCGCGCGTGACGCACACTACCTGCGCGTGAGGCGCGCGTGACAGTTGTAGGAGTGTCCCCCCTGCGCGTGACACGTCCACAGGACACGTCTAGGGAGAGTGTCCGACCTATTCTGAGGTTTTTGGGTGTTCTGATTCCGTTTTTGGGGTCCATTTTGACTTCTGAGCACTGGAAATAGCTGTTTTAGTGCATGAATATGATTTTCCTATGGTTTTGACATTAAATAAAGGAAAAACTTGATGCTTTTATCCAAAATAAATATCAAGAATTAAAGTTAGATCATCCTATGGGGTTTAGGTTTGATCTGTAAGGCGTTCGTTCGACTGGTCATAATCAAATTAGGTTAGATTGTCTTGCCCAAAGGTGATCGTCCTATGGAGGTTATGATTTTTCGAATTTAGGGATTTCAATCTCTTTAAGATCACGAGTTTGCACTCACCTACATTGAATAACTAGTCTTGCCCAAAGGTGTCTAGGGACTTCTTGTAGACTGAGTGTGGCAGAATGATTTGTGCGTGACGGTGAGAGAAGGATAACCCTCTTGCCCAAAGGTGTGGAAGTGTCCTAATCAATCCAATACGTGATAGATCAGTTCTGTGCGCGACTATTGTTGCCAATTGGGGGGTGAATTGCATGTCGAAATCTCTTGCCCAAAGGTGTGATTAGATGATGCGCCCACCTGTCCCGTAAAGTGGAAGTAAGCAATCTTAAAGTAAACCACTTTAGCTATCCGGCTTAACCCCAAGACCGGATTAGAATCATAAAGCTTAAATAAAGTCATGCAAGGACAAGTATAAAGTAAATTATTATAATTTGTGCAATAATTTGTTAGACATACCATAACATAGTAAAACATTTGACTGGGATTGAGCCTCTGAATGGTTCAAACTATAGTTCTTGGAAGATGCAGCTAGATATAGTTCTGGGTTGCCTAGATTACGACTTTGTCCTATTGGAGGAAAAGCTGGTTACTCCCACTGCTGAGTCTTCAGATTCATATAAGTCTTTGTATTCGAAATGGGAGAAGGCCAATAGGATGGCCATGATGATCATTAGGGCTTCTGTTCAAGAAGCCATCAGAGGTGGTATTCCTGCTGCTGATACAACTAAGGTTCTTCTTGAGACTATCAAGAAACAATTTATGGGATCTGTTAGGTCTCGTCAGTACAGTTGTTTGACTCAACTGATTTCATTGAAGTATGATGGTGCTGGAAATGTTCGGGAGCACATCTTAAAGATATCTAAGTTAATTATCTCTCTTAGAGAGCTTGGGTTGACAATTGAGGATGACCTCATGGTGCATTTGGCTGTAGCCTCACTTCCTGAATCATTTGATGCTTTTAAGGTTAATTACAGTGCACAGGATAGGAAGTGGGATCTGCATGAATTGATAGCTGTGTGTGTTAGTGAGGAAGAGCGCTTGAAGCGTGGGAAAGCTGAGTATGCGAACTTGGCTGTGAATTCTGGTGGTAAGAAGAATTTTAAGAATAAAGGGTTCAAGAAATCTAATTCACAAAATTTTTGGCAAGGACAGAGTTCAGGTCATAATGTAGGACAAAGTTCGGGACATCAATTTCAGAGAAATGATAATACTGAGGAACTAGAGGAGATTGAGTGTTTCTTCTGCAAGGGGAAAGGTCACATGAAAAGAAACTGTTTCAAATATAAGGATTGGTGCAGGAAGAACAAAGGAGTTCATTCATCGGCGAAGCACCAAGGCTAATGAGCTGCTGATTTTTGAAGAACTCTACACCAACAGTATTGGAGGCTGTTAGAACTTGCTGATTAGTATTAGACTTTGCATCTGGTTTTTACTATTAGATGTTATTTTCATTGTGCCGTTGTTTAGGCGAGATATTATTTGATTGGATACAGTTTAATTTTATCATTGAGGGGAGTACACTCTCAATCAGACATATTTTTCAGACAGTTGATAGTAATATATTAGTGGATGATCTTTATTAGCTGACCTTAGACTTATATTTTATATCATTCTTGTTGTATGTTTGTTAACATCAGACATATGTTAAGGTCAGTGGGAGCAGGTTTTTAAGTTATATTTTGGATATCAAGATTACCAGAAATCATATTTCTAGATGTTGGAGTTATCTCATAGGATTTTAGTTTGGTTAACAAGAGATATATCGAACTAGAAATTTAAAAGTTATTCAGACTCTGATTTTGCTTGATTTCAAGATAGTTCGAAATCTTCATCAGATTATGTGTTGTTGAATATTTGGATTATAAACATGTTAAGTAAAGAACTCTCCATCAGAAATTTTTTAAAGAACTTGTCACTATTATGGAACCTTTTAGAATCGTTTGATTCTTTTTATTTAGTGGGAGTATTGTTCATTGTTTTATATTTCAGACATTTATATGATATACATGTCATTGTTTTACACTCTCAGATATTGATATGTTATGGTTATGCAAATTAAATAATTGATGCATCATTTGATTATGTTATGTTTTGACTGCACGTGCAAAAGGTAAAGACATCAAGTGATGGACTTCACATGACGGATGTCATTGATGTCAGGTTTGCCCGAGAGCCTTGCACAAAGCTCTCAAGTTGCTTGGGCTGAACATGGTTGGGCACCATGTTTGAGGCCTTCATTCTGGATACAAGGTGATGGACTTCACATGGCGGTTGCCGTAAAGTATCGGAATGACATGCATATGCTTAAATGCATGTAGCGTGGACAATTTTTGGACGTATACATTTTGATCACATAAGGTTATGTATAGTCCATATCACACCATACCTTGCCACCATAAAGAACCGCTCTGAAACATTAGTATTACTAGCTGTTTGACCATGGAGTGGCTTGTGTCATAGTAAATGAACACTAGTAGATGCTAAATGCTTCCATGATCACCGTTAGTGGTGCTTTTGAATCAAAGTGACAGTTAAAGAACACTTAATTCTCGACAGCAATGTTTTTCAAAATTAAAAGAGTGGCCACTCATGTTTTTAAGGTTGTTCAATCCGAAGAGTCATTTTATTTTATTTAAGGATTGCTTGGACCAAGTGGGAGATTGTTAGGGTTTTTCTTATTAAATAAAAACCCATGTGGTCTGGCGCAATCCTTAGTTTTAAAAAACTCGGATTGTATTGCTGTCAATAGAGAATGTTAAGGATAATGGGTCCCACTAAAGAGATGTGATCAAACAGAGACTCTTTAAGTGTTATTAAAGCTAATAACATGGTCAGGGTTGGCGACCGTTAGATCTTTGGTGTGATCCCTCTTAACCTTTGGATCTTATGATGGGTAGGGTTCCAAGGGTATATAAAGCAAAGAGGGGGTCCCTCTTTTCTCTTACGTCAATTGGAAGCCCCATTGAATCAGACCTAAGGAGAAAAGAGAAGACTCTCTCATCCCTCTCAAGCGCCGAGAAACACAGCATCACACCGTGAAGGGAATAGGGAAATTCCAGCGAAAGGTATGAGATTAACTGTTTCAATCCTTGTTTGCTTTTGATTATGAATTCTAGAAAAGTTGATTGCATGGTCTAGATCCAGGATTTGAATAATCTTGTTTTGTTTTAACATTATTATTCTTGAATCCCAACAATGAGCTTTAGAGTAGGGCTAGCATCCCCTTATTAATAGATAGGACTAATAGCATTTACCTAATAGATATGCTTCAGTGACAATCTTATGATTTTGAAGATGAAAAGTATATTATAAAATTGTCCCTTCTCTTCTATGTAATTATAAAAGTGTCATTAGCATAGTGAAAAACAAAGGAGCTCTGTTTCAACACCGTAAAGCATAGCTCCAGCTCAAGAATTAATCCCTTCTAACTAATCTCGTTAGCCTCGTTCTAATATTACAACACGTTCTAAAAAACGCAAGCCTCTCTTTCTCTCATGATAAGTCTACCCTGGAGTTTTTCTTCACAAGTTGCTGTTTTATCGCAGAGACAGCTCATACCACATTCATCTCTAGGAACCGCAGTAAAGCTAGAGCATTATTTATTTCATGAAGAACAAAATTCATACTAACCCCACATAACGTTCGAAGCTATGGAGCTATATTCAACATCCCCTTTTAAAAATACACCGTGTTTCCTCTAATAGCTTTGCTGTTACCAACCATGTTTACTAAAATGGCTACCAAGTCATCCTCACAGAAAAATCCAAACATTATCGGTGTTATATTCACCTATAAACAAATAGCAGTTGGATTCAAAGTTTCAAAAGTTGCGGATTCAACTATCTGACCTTTTGACCGGGGATTTAACTGATTATTATCTATATTTCTTAGTCTTCACTAAAATACAAGACTTCCTCTTTTTTTTTTTCTTTTTTAGGCAACATCTGTTAGTGGGTTAATAGTTAGTTATTATGTACGCATCATTACACATGGACTCGACCAAATAAGGAATAAGGAGTATGCTACTTGTTATTCATCCGGGCGGAGCCTTGACCTCCTAAATAAGAATTGAGGAATATGCTACGAATCATCCGAACATATGCCAAATATGTACGCATTTGCCACCAGCATTTATTTAGCTTAGTAGTTAGTTAGTGCTTAACCAAAAAAAAAAAAAGTTAGTTAGTGGATTAGTAATGAATTACCTCCTACGTACTTGATCATATAACCTTAGGACCACTCTCATTAAAAGGTACATGCAACTCACAATCTCAACTAGAGGGGCAAGTACAATTCTTTTTCCTTTTATTGGGGTTCAAGCAAGTACAATTACTTTCGAGTTCTGATTAGAAGACCCTAAGGTCCTATTCCAAGTTGATAACAACAATTAAATTTCATCACATTTTTGAAATAAAGTTAAAAATAAAATAATAGTTTCAATGCCACATGTTAATTTGTAATTGGGTGATCAATTTTATGGTCAATTTTAAAGCGTACATGTGGTCCGTTTTCCATTTCCCATTGCTTTACTATCACACGAAGATCTTTGAAAATAATGGTTCCCAACTTTATGGGTTGTCCTTTGCTTATAATATAATAAAAATATATATTATTATTTTATTGAGAATTCAGATTCCATGGACCAAGTCAAAGACCATTATCCTTTCATCTGAAATTCTATTCCTTCTTCCGTGCAAAAGAAAAACCTCCTCTGAGATCTTTCCGTCAAACATGTATATAATTTAAACAAGAACTATACCTTTTAAGGATTTGGGATCTCATCTTGAAGTTGTTAAACTGATGCTAATGAAAACATTCAAGCATTTCACTTCTCTCGCTAAACCATTTAGGGACGACCCGCCGTAGTTTGAAATTTCAAGAGTAAACATCTTGCACCAATCGCATGTACGGATTATGATATGCCGTACCTAATATTTGAAGGTTCCCACTTAAGAGATATACTTTGTAAAAATCTACCTGATCTCATGGGCCATGGCTCATTATGATTTTTATTTCATTTTGTCGGCCAACTGACCATGGGCTGGGATGAGCACCGAGGTGGTGGGCTGTTATATACATATACTAGCGCGTGGCACATGCGTTGCACATGAGAGTGAGGGGAAGGAGTTAACCACGGTTAATAGGAGTTAAAAGGGACCCGTGTTAACCTGCGGGTGTGATTGAATTCGCTAGTGGCACGTGTGATGCTCGTGAAAGCAAGGGGAAGGAGTTAACCACAGTTAATAGGAGTTAAAAGGGACACGTGTTAACCCGCGGGTGCGATTGAACTCTCTGCGAGTTCAATTGCGATTGACTATGATTCCAAATAGATAGAGGAGCAAGGGGTAGTTTGAGAATTAAAGTAAAACATTAAATCAACGATTTGTTTTTATAAAAGGGTAGTTTAGGAATCTTAGAAAAATCATCTACGCATGCCTCTGGCATCATAATAGTAAAGATATATATATATATATATATATATATATATATATATATATATATATAATGAATCATGCTTATTAAAGCTTGTAACGAGCAGTCTCCTAGGAAGCACGGATACGGATATGGATACGGGATATAGGTACGATACGATACGATACGGATACGGTGATATGGCAGAACCTAAAAAACAGGATATGGGTATGGCCAAAATACATCTGTAATTTAAAAAAAAAATAAAAAATAATACTATATTTCGTATTATAATTACAAAATAACCATTGGTTCAGTTTTGTTTATGTAAAAAAAAATCATGTCCATGGAAAAGTAAGAAATAGGGTTATCTCATCATCCACTAAGCAAAAAAGAAAGTCATCCTATCATCCACTAAACAAAATATAAAGACGACCATGTCTATGCAAAAACAAATTAAAAAGATAGGGTCACACCCCCGGGTCTCCAAAAAAAACATATATTCATGGCCGTATCCCGGACGTATCCATGCCGTATCAGAGCCATATCCGAAATCAAAAAAATTGTTTTAATTAACAGAATACATCTAATCCATATCCCGTACGTATCCCACCATATCGGAGGCATATCCGTACCCGATACGTATCTGATACAGGTATGAAGACCTATTTGAAATATCCGTGCTTTCTAGGCAATCCCTAATAATATGACAAGTGACAAATTGTTTGGAAATCTGATCGTTTGATATTAAGACGGGTTGCTCAAGAGACATGTGGTAAAAAATTCGTTCGATTGGACATTTATAGACTGTCGGATCGAAGAAGGGAAAATCAATCATTTCTATATCTTAAGTAGGGACTAGTGAACCCTAAGGGGTTAATGCTGCAAACTAAGGTCCAATCGGATAATCTAGACATGTTCGATCGGATTAATTTTTTTGACACGCGTCTCCAATAGACCCAAATTAACATTCTATAGTTGGATTCCAAAAAAGCAGGACAAATCTTTCTAGAGGACCGCTCATTACAATTTATGAGCATGGTTCATTATAATGAAAGTTTCATTCGTTAATTTGTCAATTTAAAATAGGAATTTAATGACAGAAATGACATATGTGACGGAAATTAGTGACAGAAAATTCTGTCACTAATAGTCAGTTGTGATGGAAATCCAACCGTCTCTAATAGTAAACTATGAGGACACTTATTAGTGACGGAATAATTTCCGTCAGTAATGGCTTTTAAAAATAAAATTATTAGGAACATGTAACCTGTTCAACCTTAAAACATTAATTCAGCCTCATCATGTCTTTGAAAAGTATTTCAGACATTACTCCTGAATTCAGCCTCTCAGAATGCTTCATGTTTGCACAAAACTTCTCACATTTAAAGAGATCCTCAATACTATGATACAACTGCACAAAACAATTTAATAAGAAATGAACAAACCCAATTCACTAGAACCAATGAAACACATATTGACTGAAAAAACAGAGCTAATTCAAATTGCTGAACTTCAATGAAGCAAGATCAGTTACCTTTCGTATAGTTTGTCGTGTTAAATATTTTGAAAACAGAAAAGCTATTAAACCAGTTAAAATAAAGTGACTAACACAGATAATTGCAACACTAGATGGCTACTTGATCATGTTGAAATTCAAACCAAAACCACATGAACATATAAATTATAATAAGTGAAGAAATAAACATAATCAAACCTTGAGGAACTTTTTAGCATAATCGGAAACGCTATCGGAAACAAGAGTAACATAAGCCTCCAACTGAGATCCGAAAATTCGAGTTGGACTTCCAGATTGAAATAAAACAAATAGAGTCAGCAGAACACTGATTAATTTCTCATCTTATTTCGGATCTCATTCCTGCATCCAAAATCCCCAATATCAAACTCTCCCTGCTTTGAGAGAGATTTCGGGAGAGAGAAAGAACCAGGGAGAGAGAGTTTCAGGAGAGAGAGAACCAACGAGAGGGAGAGAGAGAGAGAGAGAGAGACCAGCAAGAGGGAGGGAAAGAACTAGGGAGGGAGAGGAGGCAGGAGCAACGACAAGGAGGTGGTTGGAGGCGAAAAGAGCGGGAAACAGAAAAGTTTGGGGGGGGGGGGGATGGGTTTTTACGGGTTCTGAAACTCTTTTTATGTAATGAGTTGTAGTGACGGAATTATTTCTATCACTAATAATCTCTACCCAATAGTGACGGAAATATTTCTGTCATTATAAATTAGTTCTGTTGCAAAACCTATTAGTGACAATTATTTCCATCACCAATAATCTCTACCCAATAGTGACGGAAATATTTTGTCACAATAAATCAGTTCCGTCACAAAACCTATTAGTGACGAAATTATTTCTATCCCTAAAAATATTTTTATTTGTGACGGACCATATTCTATACCTTATTTTATTTTAAAAAATAAGCATAAGTGTCGAATATTAAGTGTCAAATACCTTATTAGAGACGGAACATTAGTGACGGAAGCTAGCTATTTCTGCCGCTATAAGTGATGTATTAGTGATGGAAAATTTTCCATCACTACTCCGTAGTTTTCTTGTAGTGATATTAGTACCTCTCTCTTTATATATATACATATCTATATATGTATATATATGACATCATAATCGGGCCAATCCAACCAATCTGATGGTTGGAGTGAGTAGACCAACCCTCCCTTGACTGGGTCTGCAGTGTTCGGTTAGGTTCGGTTTTTAAAATATGGGAAACCTAAAGAACACTTTTGAGGGTGGAGGAGAGAGAGAGAGAGTTAGTTTTGTGATTTTGGGGTGGCAGATTTTGAGTCGGGAGAAGGAGACAAAACAATCTTATGTTGTGTTAGGTAAAAGCTGAGTCAAAAGAGGATAGCTCAGCAACTTATACTTGGAATAATCGGCACAAAAGAGAGGGAGAGAGAGAAAAAGAGAGAATAGAAAGTTAATGTCGGAGCCTAACAGAAAACTACCACCCCGAAATCTCGTGTGCCTCAATTTTGATCTCGCCCCCCCATCTCCCTTCAATTTCAAACCGTGGCCTTTACGTTTCCACCATCGCGTTCAAATCTCTTCAAGCAACAACGTCCCTCCCGCGCCAACTCGTTTCCCGCAACCAGTCAAAACCTTATATATACCACTCTCCCTCTTACCACCACCAACCCTCCATAGACAACATACAACAAAATAAGTCAAAACAATGGAGCATCGTTCTTTCTGTCTCCGCTTTCAATTCCCTCTCCATCCTCATCTTCCTCTCATCATCTCCTATCAATGTATGTGGAGGCCTCAAGGCCTCTTGCCCATCACCCTTCTCCCCCATCAATCAATGGTTTCACCATAAGCCGTGCATATTCGGGTCCAAGTCGTGGTGGAAGCGGCCACTAATAATGGATTATCGACTTTGAATTTTTATCGATCATGCCGAGTTGAGCATATATTGTTCAAGAATTTGAGAGAGCGTGGGATTATCGTAACCAGGCGACTTTTGTGATTGCTGTTTAGGAGGAAGGCTGTTAGTGTTTGGAACCATGGGAGGATGAGAACATGCCATAGAGTGGCTACAAATATAGTCCATTTCATTCTTTTTTAATTAGTTCAATGTAGATACATTCATGAAACAGTTGAGATCTCTTTTGGCTTTCTCTTAAATCTCTAGTTGGCTTTGGTTTTTCTCTTACTTCCATCATGGCTCTTTTATTATGAGACCCATGATTTATTGGTACCGTTAAGAGAGTATTGTTTTGGTAAAATACGCTTCCTAGCTAGGTTAGGCCAAGCATGTCCTCCAATATTATTTACTTGAAACAGCTTCTATATATAGATGTGCTTAATGGAAGGGTTAGTACCTTAATCCATCGATATTATGAGTTTAAAAACACACTTTTCTTCGGGTTGGAAGCTGGACTAGAATATGGCGATGATCGGCCTCGTCAGTGAAATAAAGAGACTAACCTAGAAACAAAACAAAAGACATGCCAACTTAAAAACTGGAAAGGGATAGATAGTATTAATTTAATGAAACTAGTCTTTGATCCAAACTTGGCCTAATTAGGCTGAACTGAAGTTCTTTGATCCAAAACTGAAGAACTTCCTTTTATTATGCTTGTCAGTGCCTTGGATCCTTATATTTAAGTGATGAACTCCTCGTCAATAAAGCAAAAATTTTCAGTGCTCAGATGGTCCTAACCATTGATTTAATTGAACCCTTGATCTTAATAACTAAGTAACGATATTTGCTTGATATTTCAATTAACTAGATTATTAAATCCAATTGATTAGGTTGAACCAGTGATCTCAAAGAGTTGAATCAATTATGAACAGTAGGGTGGGCAGATCTCTTAACCAATAGATGACTGTATTTCTATATACGATTTAGCAATTAGACAAAGAATGTATCATTTGGGATCAGGCGAACTATGGGCCGGGCTGGCAAAGGGTATCTCAGAGGGCTTTTCATGTCTTGGTCTACCAACAACAAGCCCATGGGCTGGGGAGTACAACGACAAGGAAAGTCACGAATTATTAGCTGGACTAATTCAATTCTAGAAAAAGATGAAGCCAATGCAAAAACTAAAGACCAGAAGCAGCTTCACGGCTCGAGGTATAATTCTACGTGTTGCCTGTGGGGGGTTGGACGATTCCAGCGAGGCACATGGCTAGTCTGGTTGTTTTTTTTTGTAGGGGCGGCCATAGCCCTCCCTTGCAAACATTATCTGGAACGATCCGTCACTAATGTTTTGTAATGTAAACGTAAGGTGTTACACTTTAAAAAATGTTCGTGTTTATCTTAGATTAACAAAGGAAAGTGATAAAGAACTATCGATAGATCAAGCGCTGAGCAGGTGTGGTACATTCTAAAGACATGTGATCCATACATTTAAGGGGCCCCCCCCTTATGTTTTGGTGCCGTTAGATGTTTAAGTCGGCCGGCAAACTCTTGATTAGTACACACTATCGAGAGTTTTTAGCCTTGTAATTCAATTTTTGCTAATCATTAGGTTCCCATGTATTGAAACAAGGGAAGTAGATAAACGGACAACATGGTCAGCTAAGCAAGAGACCATCAAATGAAAAAGCGGCACATGGCAGCTCATGACCATGTAACTTGATCAGGGTTTAGGGTTAAATGAATCTAGCATTGTTTGTAGAAGAAAAAAATACTTTTAATTATGGTTAAGACTCACTTACTTTGTTAAAAAAATTCCTACCCTGGTTATAATGGTTCAGATTCACTTTGGTGTATAGGTAGTCGGCTACACCGTTCTTATGGACATGGGGACCAAGAACCTTCATTCATAGCAAGATAACTGTGGGATATGCCTCATCAATAGGGCGGCAAACGGATGAGGAGAATTATCGTATCGGATTCAGATCTGAATCCAGTTAGTCGGATAATTATCCGAGCGTAACGAAATTGGATAGTTAAAATGTCTCCGTTTATAATTAGATACGAATTCGAACTCTGGTTCATACGATTCCAATTAAATATATGTCCGATTGTATAATTATATAAATAATATATTTTAAATATATAAAATAATATAAATATTAAAATATATTTTAAATAAAAAATTCATATATAAATTTTAAACAAATATTATTTTAGATTTTGTGAAATTTTTTAAAAAAGTAATCGATTAATTCGGATTACTATTGGAATATGGATATTTTAATCAAAGGACGGGGATACGATATCATATTTCTTATTATTAAATATGTATGCAAATTCGAATATCAAATTAAATGTTCAGATATGAAATTCAGATATACCAATATCGCTCCATTTACAGTCCTATTTACGCCCAACTAAGCAGTTATTCTGAAACAATTCGATATTTAGTGTGGAAATAATCACCGCCTTGGTCGGTGAGCAAGGTTGGCGTGGTTGGTGTCCCATTTAAGGCCAAGTGTCTCTCTCTTTGGCCTAAATTTAACTGTGGTTAAGATTTCAGTAACCCTTAGGATTTAACATCTACATTTTGGTTGTTTAGAAAAATAAAATAAAAGAAAATTGTAAACCACAAGAAGGGTAAAAAAAATTAACTAGGAGTCTCCGGTTTTGAATTGGTATTGTGAGAGAAGGAGCAATAGTTCACTCCTCGGCCGGTGGAGAGACACTACTGTTCTTGGTCTTTTGTGAAACAGTGATGATGCCTGTCTGAAACATGGACGGGCACAATCATCTGGTCCCGACTCTGATACGTGGGCCTATCGGACTGAAACTGGACCGAGGGACCGATATTTCATAACTGCAGGTAAATCTACCAATCTTATGGCTTTCATAGTGCAAAATTGCATTGTGCTGAGGTTAGTTTCGGATCTAATACAAGGGTAGCAGCTTTGGGAAAGGCGTTCCTACATAGACCAGACTGGCGGATGGGGCCTCAAGCCGTTAGACCATCATCTCAATGCATTTCAAAATCATAAGGTCGCGAGTTTCAAGATTGGCCCCAGCTAGGGCTGTCGATGTGGCCCTCATATGAGGTTA
>JABCRI010000120.1:0-39666 GCA_015143295.1 Tetracentron sinense | reverse complement strand
TATCTTAAGTTATTGAATGTTTAAAGTTAATGTAAAGTTCCAATATTCTTTAAAGTTTCTATAAACTTATTTGAACTTATACATAACTTCCTGGATGATTTAAACTTGCTGAAATGTGTCAATTTCTTTAGCGACCCAAGTTAATACCTTATTGAGAGGGATGTTGAAGATACGCATGCAAACATCCATTCCTCACTTTACCACCGAATCCCAGTCTAACAGCATGTAATGAAGGAACTACAATTTGACAGTGTCATAGCTTTTCTATGCAACTGTACAAATGAGGACCTGACCTGAGGCACTCGTCCACACATTCATGGCAATGAGCATGTCATTTAAGATCTGACGGGACCTCTACAAAGCTCCTTTTTCAGGGATATGATTGACACCATGGCTCGGCGAAGCCAAAGCTAGGACCTTAGCAATGATTTTATAAGCACTGACTTACTAAGACGTTGGGCTGGACAATCTTTCAGTTTATGGGCCCCAACTTTTTCGAGATCAAGACCACAAAGGTGTTGTTGATGGGCTTATCGAAAGGATCGGATTTCATGGAGTTCCTGCAGTACTTCGAGGAGGTCACTACTCACAATATCCCAATAATTATACAGAACTCAATGAGAAACCATCAGGCCATGAGCTTTGTCTCTTGCCATACACGACTAGCTTCCAGGGCCTCTTCTTCCTTTGAAAGGGACCTCCAAATTCCCGTGTTGATCAGAGGATTTATGGGACCATTTAAAGGGAGGTCAACCCGTTATTTTTAATAAAGAGTTGTAAGATTCTTTGTTACTATTTAAACGAAGATTAAACTTAACCTTGAGGCCTTCTAATTTGGGTGTGAGAACTTGTGGGTGTTCAATACACAACTACTTTTGACATATCCTTATGCACATAAGGATAATCTCATCAGTTGAAGGGGATAGTTACAAATGTTTGTGACCTTTGCAAAGAATATGGGAATCAATTGATTATATCCGTATGCACACAAAAGGCGAGGAATGAGTGCTCTCAACGTGTCTCATTTTGGGACTAAGTAGGTTTTCCCTTTAAGGCTGCCAGATTTCTTCTCGGTTGGGCTCAGCTTCTTGTGGTGCTCACATCCATACCTAGAAAATGTTCCTGGTTGCACCTTATAGTATGAAAGGAAGGATAACAGTTGTGCAATTAAGGATATTACAAAGGGGTTTTTTCCTGTCCTTGGGTTTGTATTTCCCCTAGTTTTTTCAAGTTTACTTTCTTGTAAACTCTTTCTTGCTCTAAGCTTAGTTGATTTGCGAAGACTCTTTTCATTTATATAATATTAATATGGTCGATTACCAATAGAAAAAAATGAAGGACAATTACAAACCCATATGGGGAGTAGCTGAGAGAATCAATGTTGTACTTTCTTTTAGTCCTCTCCTATTAAGGAGTTCAAAGGCTTTGGAAAGCCAGAGGGACAGGAATCAGCTATTTTGAGATTTCATGAGAGAATTTTTTTTGTATTATTACTCTCTTTATTTGCTCGTATTTATTGCCTCGAGGTCTTGGAGAAGTCCTTGTCTCCTTTCCTACATAGTGGTCTTCCTTCTTACCCCTCGTTCTACTTTGTAAATAAAGTTTTCTCTTACCGAAGGAATTTGGATATTTCCGCATAAATCTTTGCAAGAGGTTTTTCATTGATCTCCCTTTAAGCATTATATAAACCCCAGATAGATAGTTCAAAAAGTTCTTATCTTGTTGGTCTTTGGCAAGTGTGGATAGTGCCTGTGAGGCAATTTTGCGGTTCTTCTTGGGGCTATTATTGTGGACGATTTGGAAAGAGAAACCAAGAGAGTATATGAAGAATCTCCCTCTTCCTCATTCCATATCTGTTCACGAATTAGATTGCTTGTTTTAGAATGGTGTCCATTCGGCGAGCCTAGATCTTTTTGTTGAGCAATGGGCGATCTTTGCTTCAATGTTTCTAGGGGAACTTTGTATGCTTTGGATTACTTATTTTCACGTTTATGTGCTTGTTATGACCAATACCTAAAATTAATGTCTTTTATTTTTTGCGTTTTAAGAATGTAACATAACCGTTGGCTTACCGTTAAAAAAAGTTTCGATAGGACTCTAACAATCATATTTTGATATTATTTTTGCATTGAAATAAGTTAGGTTTAAGTTTCCATGAGTTTCTTACATTTTCTTAATTTTACAGTGTTTCCATGCTTGTCCTCGATATGCATCAATATGTTTCCTATTTGGACTTGTTGATATGTACCTAGATATTGATATTTTGTAATGATCTTGAAATTATTTTTTCTATTCTAAGGGTATTTCAGTAATCTACTTGAATAGGGGTAAGATAGTAATTTCACTTTTTTAGTTAACCTCAGATAATTAACTATTTAGAAGTGGGAATGAATTTGAGAATAAGAATAATTTTTATTGTGGTTTAATTAGAACCTATAAAAAAACATGGGCCACTAATGGCGTTTTGGTAAATAAGAAATAGGATTAATATATATAGAATATGATAAAACTAATTCTCATAATTTGCTAAACTGAAATTTTGGAGAATAGAACGCAGGAGAGAAAGGAAAAGAGTGTTGCACTTTGGTAGAGCTTTCAAGTGCCTAAATCGAGATCTGAGGCTTGGAGATTAAGTTTTCTCCCTTGTGGTCGTTTGATCCTTCAAGACAAGCGTGTTCGGGTAGGATTGGAGTATTAAAAGTCTGAAATTCGAACCTTTGAGGCAAGTGAATACTCCCCTAGAGTTAGGGTTTTCCATTATAAGTTTTATCTTGGGTTCATAAAGATTTATTGATATTTTTATGATATCTAAGATAAAGATCTATGCACATTGACGAATAATACGGAATTATGAGCAAGAGTATAAATCTTAATAATGATGTTCAAAGAAGAACGAATATAGAACCAAGATTTAAATTTATAAATTAAAGAATTGTTAATCGAAATCTTTGTAATGAAATAATGCATAAATAATATTAGAATGGAGGTTACAAATTGAAAGAACAATGGTGGGTTAATTAACACGGGTTTCGAGAGTTGAAAAATCGAGAAAAATGGTTCAGAAAGTTGAAAAATCGAGATCTGGGGTTTGGACTGACGTTTCCCAGCCAAATCGCCGAACACCGATTGATCGGAGGCCTTGGGCCGATCGATCGGTGGTCACCAATCAATCGCAGGCAACCCGCCAATCGATCAGTTGGGCACAGTTTTTAGTGTTCGTGATTGTTGCTTTGGGAGCTGAATTGTGTTGAAATAATTAAATAAAATAAAAAAATAATTTATTAAATAAAATAAAAAAGAATTAAATAAATTAAAAAATGAATGACTTAATAAAGCGAAGGAAAAGAAGGAGAATAAAAAGAAATAAAAGGAAAATAAAATGAAATAAAAGGATTTTATTTATTTTATTTTTGTCAAATAACTATCTTGAATAATTCATTCTGTGAGCGTATTAGATAAATTTGTGTAATTTCTTTATTCAGAAAAGCATGTATAAGGAAATCTGTTTTATCTATTATCTTGCATATTTTATTATCTACGTTAGCTTTGCATGATATTTTATCCTCTTTATTATGATGGTATGGGACACCATAATAAAAAGTGTAGTTAATAAATTAAAAAGGAGAAAGACCAAGGGATGACAAATAAAGAATGAGAAACTCTCTAGGTCTAAAGTCTGAGGGAGAGCTTTGTGTAATCTCACTGAGAAGTTACGTGTCTCTCAATGTGACTACCTTAGGTGAGCTACGTGTGAACCTAAGGGTCCTTGTATAAGATCATACAACATTGAGACCGTTGTCAGTAGGGTAAACTACGTGTAAACCCTATTAACAAAAGACCTGAGTAAACTGATAAATAAAATGATGCATATTCATATCTGTTGTTTATTGTTTTATTTATCACAACTGTTGCATGTCATGGTATTCTCTTGCTAAGCCAAAAGCTCACCCTTGTTATATTTATTGATTTTTCAGGGAGTACCTGAAGGACCTAGGGGGAACGAGCAAGAACTTAGGTAGTTGTCGGATTCGTTTCAGAACTTTATTTAGTACATTTCAGTTGAGATAGAGTGTCATGTCAGTGAGATTTTAAATGAATTCAATTTTTTGTTCATTTACTCTTTGTTTTAAACTTAATGTTAGAGATATGCATCTGTTAATGATAATTTATTTAGATTAAATTCCATTACCTCGGGATTTGTTTCAGGTTCACGCCTCGAAATCTGCACAAATATGAGATGTATTGGGTGTAGGTTTTGAGGCGTGAGAATTTTAAACCATGTTAGCAAAAGTGGAAGCCAACCTCATTGCAACAGGATTCAAGCCATTACTCCGGCATTCATTTATGGGAAATCGGAAAGAAGCATAATACTAGTCTTTTTCATGCCGCTTATCTTGGCCTAACTGGATCATATTTAAGTTTCAAGAATGGCTTAATGAGACTTCTCTTTAGAACAAACATTATTTTTTGGATAAGATTACTTTGGAAGAAATTAATGTTAAGCTTCTTTAGGCAACCATTAAAAAACCCATTTTCACAACACTGTCTCTAAACCTCCACCGAATACATTCAATATGAATGACGGATAGTGGGAAGGTGGGAAGTGGGATTCTTAAAACCCACTTAAGAGTGATAATTACGCACTCTGTATTAGAACTAAACTCGAAAGTGACACTGAAAAGCGAGTAACTAGCCCCAACTCGCCCGAGTTATGTACTTTTTTTGTTATAACAAAAAATCAAATAAATCGGCCCACCCGAGTGACCAAATTATGTTTTTTTTTAACACACCCCACTCACCCTTAGTATAAATACGAAACAAAAAAGGGGGCGTTTAGTTTATATTGAATTATATATCTCATTTTATGCATGTTTTATCATTAATTTTGAATTTATACCATATATATAGTATTATAAAAATATTTTATATGTCCGAGTTTTAGGTGTCATTACTCGGACGAGTTTTGCCCGAGTTTTTGGGTTTTAAAACACTGATTAAGCATTCACTAACTCCCAATATAACAGTAAAAGTAAGACGTGTAGGCGGATCAACTCATCAAGTTCCCATTGAAATAGGATCTACACAAGGAAACAATGAATCTAGCTTTTTCCCGACAGGTAAGGCTTCTATATCCCTCCCTGTCTAGGCATACTTTTGCTTTTAATTTTTAATAAACCGGTAGGGATCCTGCCAATCAACCCCCATCATACTAGATTTTTTTTTTTTTTTTTAAAAAAAATATATATATATATATAGGTGTGATATATATACACACACACATAGAACGGACTAACAAGGTCAGCTACCTAGTCAATCTTCATAATTAAAGGTCGTTATTGTATAAGTAGATCTCGTTGTGAAAAGACCTCCCACTGGAGAATTCATGGGTAGAGCAAAAGAGTGTGAATTGTACAAGTTGCCAATAACATTAATTAAATAAGAGAAGGGGCTCCAGTGTGTAGAGACTAGAGAGGACCTATCCACTTGGCATGTAGTAAGGTAACTCTTAATGTGAATCAGCCAATGCAAGCTGTGGGATGAGAAGGTGACAATGTGGGGATTGGGGAACACTCCTAGGGACAAGGAACATAAGAACATTGTAGAAACTCCACATTTCAAAAGTAAGATTCTGATTCTGACTAAAATGTATGGGGTAATCTACAATCGAGACTAAATATGGTCTATGATTTGCTTGGCTATGCATGTTTAAAATATTAGATTAATAGTATGAGTTTCATTTGATGGATGGAAAGTAACCTCTCTTCGGCAAAAGTACGAGCCTTGGCGGAACATATCAGGTAGCTTTTTGTAGTTGATACCGAACTGTTGGAAAAGCAGTTCATTTTTCTCCTCTTTTTGAGTACCCTGCAGAATTAAAGGTTACAACAAGTCAACAATATGCGGGAATAAAAATGAACACTTGTTATAAAAATATTCTGTAAGCACAACTGGAAGCTAAAAGCATATCTTCCCTAGAAGGGAAAATAATAATTCAATGATAGTGACAATAGGTCAAATGAGAAATTTATATTTTGTGTATACCTATCCCTGAATGGCTAAACTTGATGTGGAAAATCTACTATCCCTAAATGACTAAACTAGATGTGGAAAATCTAAAGCATGATCTAGAATATTCAAAGTAAAACATAATTCAGAAGGTAGATTTTCACGTTTTACCTGCTTTTTGAAAAGTTGGCTGTGTAGTTTAAAACTCAACCGAAAATTCAAAAATCGGTCCACTGTGATGCCCATTCAGATGGTCAAATTGCACAACTATGACTTTATAGCCATAAACTAAAGTCAGTCTTACAGAAAATGGAGTTTCTGAAAGGAAAATGTATGTATCTATTTTGTAGCACATGCAAAGGGTGCCGGGATCCATAGTTCGAAAACTCGGTGAGTCACCCAAGTAATTCGATCAAGTTACTCGACTCGACTGAATTTCGAGTCGAGTCACCTCAAAACTCGAAGGAGACACTATTTGCCGAGTTACTCGGGTGACTTGGTCGAGTCGAGTTGAGCTGAGTTTTTCGACTCACCAGACTAGCTCGAGTCACAGAAGGGTATTCTTATCATTTGTTTAAACCTAAACTCAAACATCACACTATTTTTACATCATATTTTTTTAGGTCTATAGTAGGTTGTCTTTGTAGACCTAACTTTCGAGTCGAGTCGAGTTGAGTTTTCGGGTTTTTGAACTATGCCGGGATCAACCATACCATGAGCCATACCTAGGGTAGATCTTTGCACCAAAATTTTGATTGAAATATTACGAGCACTTTAATTTTGGGGGTTGCTATGATCACCCCAACAATTTCTTACTATACATCAATACTAAAAAAAATCATTCCTTTTATTTTAAGAATCCCTTCTCTATGTGCACCCAAACCCCCAAACCCTCTTCTCCAAACCTTCTTCTCCTTCTCTAATCACAGTGTTGTAGACTCTCCTCTTTCCACTTGGACAGTGGCCTGACAGTGCAGAAACCTTCTCCTTGGAAGCAAAAGAGAGTTTCTAATAGCAGAGAAAACAATGTCTGAACCTTGGCAGCAACCTTCGAGGCGTAGGGTTTGGGTTGGGTATTCGACGATCTTCTACTTCTTTGCCAAATCGGCTTTCGAGGCTTGCTTTGGAAGCATCTCTGATCGGCATCAAAAGAAACAACGCCTGTAAATCTAAAGCTGATCTTTCTTCTAGTTGTTCTTTTGGTCCATAGTGGGACTTGCAAAATACAAGAAGATTCTCTAATAGCATGTTGCTGAGTAGTAACTTGATGGTGCTACCTCGAAGCTTCATGATCAGAAAATGAAACTTGATAGATGTATCTTAGTATACAGCTGTCTTCAAGCCTTCTAGCCATTGTGGTATAAGAATTATACAGAGTGTTAGCTCCGGACAGTGAATTCATCATTGCATTATACAGAATGTTAACTTCAGATTGTAAATCTTCTAATCTGAGGTTGAAATTGTTATATATAGTTAGTAGATTTGTGGTAGTTCCTTTTAGTTTTCAGCTAACTAATCTGCATAATACCCATTATTTTAAATGCAGGTGATAGCTACTCTTCACTTGCTCTTCCCCGTTCAAGTTGCCTCAACCTCTGTCCTTAGAGCTACACAGTACACATGATAGATTTGTCTGAATATGTCAAAAATAGACTATCAGGAGATGAAAATGACACCTAACGGTATCATTTAAAAATGTTGTCCTTCCTTGTAACTTCTAATGTATAATCCTGATTTAAGTTTTAAGTTTCCTTCCTTGTAACTTCTAATGTATAATAATGATTTAAGTTTAGTTTGGTTTATATGTATTTTTTTTACCTCTTGGTGTGCTGAAAGAATTTATTACATTTTAATGGTGTGTAGTCAGTAAGTAATACATTTGGTGTATAGAAAGTAAATATTGGTGTGCACGTAGCAGCACCCTTAATTTATCATGTTCTTTTGGATGGTCGATAAGAGCTAGCCAATGATCGAGAAGAAGAAAGAAGTATAGAGTTGGGGTTTTTCCCTGATTGCCCCTATAGTTTGGCTTTGTTCTCAAAATACCCACCTTTTAAAAACTTTTCTCTGAATGCCCCCATACACATATGAAAGAGTTCGCACATGCAAAATTTTGCCATTTTATCCAAACCATTTGAAGAATAGACATTTGTGTCCCCTCCATTCTTCATCAACCATGGAGAGCTCCCTTCGTTCCTTATCAACAATGGAGCCCCTTCGTTGATCAAGAAGAGTTCCCAAAAATTTCATTAGTTATCGTTTCAACTAAGATTCCACAAGAGAGTTTCGTTCCTCTAAACTGCTAACCACGACTGTGAGAGAACGCCATTAGAGAAAGAAAAACACCCCTTTTTGGGTTTCTTGTGTTTTTTTAAAATAAATTAGTTTAAGCTAAAGAAAAAATATATATAATCAAGCCATTTATGATTTTAAACCTTAAATCCCATGTTAGATGGGTTTACATGTGTTTACTTTATATTTTTAATGATTTACAATGTACGGTACTTCGTATCGATACTAGTTGTGTTCCAAGGTTGAAGACGACATGTATCGATATTATCAATACATAGTATATCATTCATGTGGTGTATCGATATGTGTATCGAGAGTAGCGTTCTCATCAGCCTCGCTGATTAAAAGTTGTGGTAAGCGCTATTAATCTGAACCGTTAAACTCTCATCAAATGGTTGAACTAAAAGCCGAGAGAATGCTCAATACTCTTAAGAGGAAAATGAAATGAGAGAGAGGTATGTTTCATAAGTCATAACTAATCGAAATGCTTGACTCGACTTTCCCTTTCAAAGACCATGTTGCTGCTATTCCTGCAAGAGGTATGTTTCATCTCTCCTCTCTCTCATCTCTATCCATCTTCTCAGTCCTCCATTTAGTAGACGTTCAACTCCTTTCCCCTTCCATGGCTCTGTATGATAGAGAATACCATGTTATTGGGAGAAATCATTTGTTAGGGTCGGCATCTTTCTAGGGATTTTCAACGAAGAATTATTAGCAAAATCAAGAAGTTGAAGAAGATTGATAGATGAAGAAGGTTTGTTCAATTCAACAACAGTAATAAATGTGCATGTGCTGATGTGCCCCATAGCAGAAGATCCTTCCTCACCCAATGTATAATCAAGTTGAAATATCTTAAAAGTTGAAGCTGTTGGTGATAACAGCAACTACCCATATGCTCACCAACATCCCAAATCCAAACTTCTTTCCTTTTATGTTGAAATTCAAATACCCTAATTTCATCATGTGGTTGTTATTAAAAGATATGTGGATCCCATCCTACATAGAAAAATTAATTAACAAGGTAGTGGTGCAGGTTTTTAGGATGCCTTCGAATATGAACAGGAGCTTGGTTGAGGAGATAACCAGAGCTTCTGAAATTCAGTAAATGAGCATGGGGAACATAGCAAGGGTCCCTAAAGATCTAATATTATAGTTTGTATACAAACAGGAGAACGCAGGGGGTTTGAAAGGGAAAGACGAGAGAGAATGCTCGCTGCTCAAAGAGAAAACGAGATGGAGAGAGAAGAGAATTTAGTTTGGTGGGAGCCCCGAAACTCAATTAGAGAATGACTTTTAGTTCAACTGTGAGATGAAAGTTTAATGGTTCAGATTAACAGCGCTTACCACAACTTTTAATCCGCGTGGCTGAAGAGAACGCTACTTTGTGTATCGATATGTCGATATATGTGTATCGATAATGGAGGCAAAAATTACAAAAATATCATTGGAACTGTAAAAATGCCCAGAAAACCTTCTAAACGACCTCAAAATGGAAATCTGAGTGTATAGAACCGCCTTCGGCATTGAACTCAGATTTGTCTCGTCGAGCTACCCCAAATTCATATATTATAATAGTCAAATCGGACTTCCGAATCAAAAGTTGTGGCCAAAACAAGTTTTATCGTTGGGTATCAATATAGGTATTGAGCGGGTGTATCGACCATGAGTATCAACCGGTATCAATATATCAATCCTGCGGGCAGAAAACTTCGTTTTTTGTGTGGTTTTTTGTGACTTTTTCATCTTTTTTCAAGATAATTCATACTAAAACATCCATTAAAGGAGAGGAGTTTCGTGAGATGGGAAGATGAGGAGATTGGGAAGCTTCTCCAATCTCATGCGCACGTATGTAAATCCCTCTTTTCCTCTTCTTTTTCTTCTTCTTCTTCAAAACTATTTTTTAAGTGTTGGTGGTAGTGGAGGGATGTTTCAAACTTTTCATAAATAAGGAATTATGAGAAAATAGTCATAAGGGCACTATGAGAAGGGTTTTTAAAACGTGGGTATTTTGAGAACAAAGGCAAATTATAGGGGCAATCAGGGAAAAACCCTATAATGTTTGGAATACAATCATCTTATCATGAAAACTTTTGACCAGAATACCCCTCTTAATGGGACCCAACAAATGGTATTTCCCAACTTATCTGCATGTGCCATGTACAGAGAAGGAGCAGTGCAAATGCCTTCTTCCTTCCCCTCCTCCCATCATAAAATGAACATTTCCCTATTAAGAAATTTGATGACAGGATTTCCCTCAGAACCATATCATGACCTTTAGAGTTCCATACAGTAAAAACCAAATCACACGCACACACACAAAAAAGAGGATATAACAACGAATGGCTGAAATCAAAGTACAAATTTGAGAAAACGAATATAGAAAATAATGGAAGTAAAGGTTAATGGGACACTATATTTCAGCACTGAAAAATTATGCACATAATGAGAGCACCTTTTCAAGCAAACTTAAACAATATCTACTATCCTTTTTTTCTGATTCCTGGAGGTTACTACCCAGTAACCTCCTGGTCTGTTGGCTTATGTACTTGTAATCTTGCTCTCTTTAAGAATATATAAATTCATATTTACTGATCGGAAAAAAATATTAAAAACATAAACAATATTTTAGCACCTTTAGAATATCTTGTGCTTCTCTTTTACTCTTTCCAGACTTAACCAGCATCCAGAAACAAGTATTATGCTGATTGTTGATGTGGCCTGTAAAACAGAAAAATATGAATGGCATGGCAATATGTCATACATAACCCATTAAGTTCAGGAATCAAATCTTTGGATGAAGATCAACTTTATATGCTGAGACGAAACAGAATTTATGCAAAAAAATTCAGTTTAAAAGTGCTTGGTCTTGTTTCACTAATTAAGTTGTCCCGTCACTTACAATCATCTTGTCTCCATGCAAGATATGCTTGGAGAACCTCCATCGACGCACAGCTTATGACCCGTCCATGAAAAGAAGGCTGATACCTCAACTCTTTCTGAGGGAAGAATTCTTTCCATTTCATGGCATAGACGGAAGAGAAGAAAGATACAGTGAGGGACAGTATTTTGCTGCAAAGTTAACGATAGAATGTGTAGAAGATCAGAATTGTCAGCTGCATCTTACGATGGAAACTGGAAAGAGTTGCAAAAGCTGTATTCTCAGCCTCTACCAACATGTAGCACACATCCATGAGGTTCATACTTCATAGTTCATACCCACCACGGATGGTCCTGCCCGCCCTGTATGTGCACACAATGTGCAAGAACCGGCAAGGATGGCTTCTTCCTGTCTTGGCTATTCTTCTACAATCTTATATGCATCATCTACAGCAGGAAAATTCTAGGATATAAGAAGTAAGAGATCAGAAGAGAAACCTGGCACGCCTTTGGTAGAACTTAGATGCCTTCTTGAATACGAAACTGAAAATAATATCACCAACAATATAAGAAGCTTCAAACACCATATGGGTACCTATCAAATTATGTGAATATAGCTAAACGCATATATAACAAACTGCAGTACCTGTACTCATCACCGAATCCGTATGAGAAGACTATATCTGGATACTCCTCTAGCATGGCTGTTGCACATGAGTTCATCAGATTCAATGCTTGCTCATCATTCGGCTTCTCAAATTCATGAACTTCAGAAAATCTACCAAAAGCAATAAAAGAGAAGTCTTTATCACAGTTTATGTGAATTCAGCATCATTGCAGGCAAACCAAGCAATAAAACTCCAATCTATCGTGAATTCAATACCCAAAACGATCTGGGTAGTCCATAGATCAATTGTGTAAAACCATCCAGGCAGAATTCCTCAAATAGTGGGTAAAGCGAAAATCTACCAAAAGCCATAAAAGAGAAGTCTTTAGTACAGTCTATATGAATTTAGCATCATTGCAGGCAAACCAAGCAATAAAACTCCAATCTATCGTGAATTTAACACTCAAAACGATCTGGGTAGGCAATAGATCAGTTGTTTATGGCCATCCAGGTGGAATTCCTCGAGTAGTGGGTAAGAGAGGATTACCTGCGAAAATGGCGGCCATCGATTCGAACAACAATAAGATTGGGAAGCATCACCTCATCTTCAACTTCGAAGGACTTCACATACTCGTATTTGCTGTTTGCCATTGAAACCCAACTTCGCTAAAACTCCAGATCAGATGATACGAGGCTGACTGATTCTCGTAAAGCACTTAACAAACAGATGGTGGGCATAGTCTATATTCAAAAAGGGTCCATTTACGATACTGGGAAAATCGTCGGAGAGTGGATTTCCTCGAGAAACCTCACTTTTATAGCGTTTGGTGTGCGAGAAACTTGCAGTTTGACGAGAAACCACTTTCTAGAGTGGTTTTTTTCTAGCAAAGACTCTTTTTTTCCTTTTTTGGGGTGATCTCAGATTTGGAATTAATTGGGGTTAGTATCTTTAAAGGTAGGTCAGTGGATAGGGGTGGCAATGGGCTGAGTTTGGTTATTTTGTAATGAGCAGTGATTAGCAAACGTGGGAAAAATTTTATAATCGCCTCTTTGGTCCATGTCCCCCCTCTTAAATACCAATCAATCCAAGGTTGGGCCTCATTGGTCCATGCCCCCCCCCCTTAACTATTTCCCTTTTGTAATATGTCCCGCCTATAGCCGCCTGACACATTTACAAAGATTTTGAAGCCCAAAGTGAGCCTGATTGTCACCCCTATGAGTAGGTTAATGCCAAGCATTTGAAGCTTGGCTAAGGGTGACGAAGCACCCCTCGAGATCGAACCTAGAACCTCCCTCCTAGTGAGGGGATGCACCACCACTGGCCTAGCCCCCACAGTGTGTCACTTTCACCTCTTCTACCACCACCATCACTACTGTCGTGGTAGTCAACCCTCTCAACCCAGTAGTAGCTAGGGGTGTCAAGGTCGGTCGAGCCTATTCGAAAATTACAAAAAAAATTAGGCCCAAATCAAGTCCATTGACACCTCTAATTGCAGCGAGGGGTCTTGTAACAGTAGTATCAAAGAGAAACCTACTCCTAGCGGTCTAAGTATATTCCTCTTTGATTCTGGGGTGGCAATTTCTTGCCTGCACCAACTTCCCTCTGTTTCTTTTACAAACTTTAGGTCATGTTTTGGCCTATGGGTTAGATTTCTATGGTCACTACAAGAAATCTATCGATTAGAGATGGAAATTTAGAGACAGAATATAGAATTGTCTCTAAATTTATTTGTCACTAATATTCAGCATATTTCTGCACTAATATTTCATCTCTAATGCATATTTCATTAATAGTAATATTACTACAGAGACAGAAATATTTTGTCACTAATTGTAAAAGACCAATTGTAACATAATATTTGTCTCTAATGCATATTTTGACATTTAATTCATTTTTGCAAAATAAATTTACCTATAGATACGGATTTATATATGTCACTAATTATAAAAGACCAATTGTGACGGAATCGTCACTAATGCATATTTAGACATTTAATTCATTTTTGTAAAATAATTTTACCTATAGAGACGGAATATTTCATCACTAATTGTAAAAGACCAATTGTGACGGAATATTTCCATCTCTAATGCATATTTTGTCACTAATTGTAAAAGATCAATTGTGACGGAATATTTTCATCTCTAATACATATTTCGACATTTAATTCATTTTTGTAAAATAAATTTACCTATAGAGACAATTATTTATGCCACTAATTGTAAAAGACCAATTGTAACGGAATATTTATGTCAGTAATTGTAAAAAAACCATTTGCAAATTCAAATAGGGATCTTTCCTAAAAAAAAATCAGAACTCCTCTCTTGGTTTTGGTCTTTCCGGTTGGGACCCCCCCATCTCGCCTGTTGTAGCTCCGACCAAGCGGAAGGTAATCTCATCTCTCTCTCTCTCTCTCTCTGGAAGAAAGGGAGGGCTAAAAAAAACTAGTTTTGGAGACGGAAATATTTTCGTCCCTAAAAGTAAAATACTTTTAGAGATGGAAATCATCTGTCGGACTATCACTAATTAGAGACGGATGGCGGTAACCATCATTAAACCCATTAGTGACGCTCACATTAGTAACGGAATAGCATCGAACAATATTTCTGCCATTGGTGACGGAAAAACGATTATCATAGATGAATTTTTTTCGTCTCTAATCGGTAGATTTCTTGTAGTGGTGGTCCCCACATGAGCGCTAACCATGCAAGATGGGCCTTTGACATCGTTCCTCATAAACGATTTTTCTTATCCCGAAAACAGAAACGACGTGAACGTGTTTGACAAATCATTTTTAGGGAACATTTTTAAGAATCGTTTTATTTTTAACACAATTTTTGGGGCCATTTATAATCAGTGTGATTCTCACTTTCTAGAAAAATAATTAATTATGATAAGTTTTGACTCTTATAATCAATTTTGTGCAAAGAGCAAGTTTGGCAATTGCCAAGAATCAATTTTCAAGCAAGGGACAATAGAAATATGTTTGGACGGGGAAATAAATAAATTTATTGCAGCATTAAATATAGTTATATTCATCAACATGTTTATAAGTGTCATAAAATATCCATAATTTTATTATGTCTCATCTATCTCATTTGTTTTCATGATTACATCGTTCGTTTTAAGCGATTTTCTCATTTTAATTATGAGAAGCGTCCTTTTTTTGTTCTGCTAAAAAATGTAATGAAATCAAAATGATTCTCGAAATCATTCCCTATAAATGAGTTGTAAATGTGTGATCGTCAATTTATTAAACCTCGTAATAGCACGAATTCCATAAAATAGTGACTAGTATGGGGTGTCAAACCACAGAAGATTGTGTTAGTTTCGTTACCTTTTTCTCAAGATTATTTCTAAGTCAACGATGGGTAAAAGTGAAACTGTGTTATTTTAAACTAAAGCAAAATTTAATCTAATGACTTTTAATTAATAAATCAAATAAGGAGTTTTTGATGATAATAAAACAGAAGATCTAGGGTATTTGAATCACCACTAACCTCATAACCGAACCTAATGCATTTATTCAAGTCTATCATAGTATAAAAAATTAAAGTGGGTGTGACTACAAGTCCCAACTCAACAAATTGAAAATGATGCAAGGGATCAAATCTTAGGTATGTCCAATTTGTGGTTAGTATAAATGATCCACACTAAACTAGGGTTATGAAATCATCCATCTTCCCTAAGCATAGAACATCTCAGTATTCAATCTTTTGAACAATAAATATCATTAGATAAAATTGACATCAATAATCACAGAAAACTAATGCGAATTATTTCAATTTTAATTTCATAAAACCTAAGACAATGATAGAAATCCATTTAAATTAAATGTAAACAATAAAACTTGGTTGTTGAACAACTCTCTCATTATGCAATCATTGTTTACAATCAGAAAAACCTAAATTACTTGGCTAGGGCTTCATCTAAACCCTAGACATGAGAATTAGTTCATGACTAGGGAGGAGAACACCATCTTCGATGAAGAACATCAAGAACACATCATCTTCAAACCTTCACAGATCTTCAAAGCCTTCTTTCTTCAGTTTCCCAAAATTCGAAACTCTTTTCAAAGTCTGTAGTTTTCTTATTTACAAAGATATCGTTGGTTGCTAATTATGGTTTTAGAAACCTCCAAAAAGGGGTCCAAATTCCCAACTGTTGTGCACGCATCCCAAGGCTAAAACACCAATCTGCGATCGATCGTCGGTTGGCTGGGATCGATTGCATCTACCTTGATTTTCATGTACAACTATTGTTTTCAGGCAATCGATCGTCAGGTATAATGCGATCGATCGCATATGGATTACGTTTAATTCTTAATTCTTATGCTTAATTCTTCTGGCTTTTTATGAATTACGTTTAGTCCTGCGATCGATCGCAACTTACAATTTTTCTTGGTTTGGTCTTTCTTTCTTCTTTCTTTTGTTTTTCTCATGGATGAAGTTCTTTTAAGTCTTTGAAGCTTGTAAATCTTCAGTTTTATGTTCTTTTCCTCACATGAACCTGAAATGGACAAAAGCAACCAAGTACCGTGAAATAGTTTCAAAGTGAACTCTAAGAGATTTTACAAGTGTAGTTTGAGGTGCATAAATGTATAACAATTAGCACTGATCAATGGGTTTACATCATTTTTGTTCACGAGTAAGGAAAAATCATTCTCGATGAACCAAAAAAAAGTTTCTCAAAATTAATTTTGAAAAATGAACGAGAAAAACTTGGAAATGAACGAGATAAATTGGACACAATATATTTTTATATATTTATGGCAGCAATATTTAATGCTTATAGTAATTTTTTAAAATCCAAATGTAATTTTGTTTATTGATGTTGCCTAACAAGTGTCAAATATGTTTTATGCGTGTAATTGATTTTAAGAATCAAAGCTTATGATAATTAATTATTTTTCTATCTGGCCTTCTCAAATCCTCTAGAGGTGTCCAAGCACGACTGGTTTTGACGATTGAACTCTCTAATGTGAAAAGTGGGAGCCCGGGAAAGGCTTAGGCGTCTAGAAATCGCCGAGAACGAAAGTTTAGCTGAATGAATCATTAGAACTCATGCCAACCATCCCTTGGGCAAGCACTAAAATACTACGTCGCAAGTGTTTTTGGATATGGAGCCTGAGTCTGCCCGTTAGATCCAATTTTTGGGGGTAATCCATGGGACCTAGTTGCAACGTTCTTTGTAGCTTTACGCTACAAATGACCAATGGCAGATTGGCGCAACATTGAATGTCACCTCCTCATGTTTTAGAATGTGATTGTATCGAGTTTAAATATGTGGCGCGGCTTCGTGGAACCATTCTAACGAAACTCTTCCTTTAGGCCTATTTAGGCTTTAAAATAGAGAGATTTGTCGAAACATTTTCAATCATAACTTCCCCCTCTATTTAAACTCATTTGAATTTAATTTTTTATTTCTTATATAAGAAATATGTCGGTGTTGTGACATGTCATTGGTTCTGCAACAAGAATGCTACAAAGACTCAAGATCGATATGAATCGTTTGAAGATTTGGGGAAGTTATAGGCCGTGTTTGGAGATACTTTATGGAACTACTTTTATTGATTTTTGATTCAGCAAAAGTCAGTAAAATCAACGATTGGTTTGTTGCTTGTGGTTTTTGCAATAAACTATCTTGGGTGACTTCCATGAAAGCTTATTTTTTTTTTACTTATGGGGGAAGTCAATGGAAACTTTGAAGCTCATCAATATAAAAGCGGATATTAGTGGTTAGGTTTTCTTCTCCCCATTCCCCAAATGGTGGCCCTCAAACGAACCATTGTTGCAACCCCCTACCGTTGCCACTGTTATTGCAACCCACTGAACGTCGTCACTGTTATTACATCCCACTTCGACACCTTTTGTGTCTGTATTTCCTCTGTAATTGAGTCATACTTATTAGGGAAATAAATGCAAGATGAGATACACTTTAGAAGATTAGGATTATCTTTAAGGTTGTCTTTCCAAGTTAGGAGTCTTGGATTATCTATTTAAACTCTTTATATGGTCATTGTAATTCATCCAAATCTATTCAATAAAATTAGTTTGTTACCAGGGTATCAAAGCGGTTGATCCGCCACCTATTTTGATCTTTTTGTTTGATTGCACTTTTTCAACGGGTGGCATCGTCGTGCACCCGTTTGGCTTAATTTTTTTTTTCATTTATCACCCTATGACTCTCCCTCATCTTCTCAAATCTGATCATAAAGATTCAATGTTGTATGTTGCTATCGTAGTCGTGTTCTTCATAGTTGAAGTGTTTGTCAATCACAATGGTTGTGATTGTTCTAATGGATGACTTGTCTGCTCCATCACAGAGTTCAACGACTTTACAACAAGACAATTGAGTAATAGATAGGCATGGGATGGCACCCAATGCAAGAATCCCTTCAAATATCAATGGCTACAATATGTGGGAACTATGAAGCTATATTATTTGAGGACCATGTTTTTTCTGAACACAAAATAGAGTTTGCTCTATAGCAGTTGCAACTGAGAGCACACACCAGTGCTGCTGTAGCTCCTATGGGAGCAACTCCACCATCTCATGTTAATGAACACCGCTAGGTGGGCTGTATTTGGCTTGCACTCCCTGTGTCAATGCCTCTCTTGCACTTACTAAAGAATGTAAAAACTTGCTAGAATCCCTACCTAAAAATCTCCCTTCACTTTCTTTCTAGTTGATGAAAAACCATTTATGTCTAGGCCCATAGAGGTATTTTCTCTTAGCCCATAAAGGTTATCTTAAAGGCCCACGATGTCATTTCAGCCATAAAGGCCATTAATCTGGTGTATAGAGACCAATTTTTAAGGTCCATCGAGGCCTAGTCAAAGTCTATTAAGGCTAATTTTCTTGGCCATTGAGACATGTCAAGCCCATTAGTGGCACTACTTTCTAAGCCCATTTGAGGCATTTTTTTAGGTCCATAGGGACCTTTCTTTTGGCTCATTAGAGGCTCATTTGATTCATCAACAAGTAAGTGGTTGTTTCACAATTTAATATACATTGTAATAGCAATAATTCGGTAGAATAGTTAATAGTAAGGGTGTCGAACCATAGAAGATTGCGCTTGTTTCGTTGCCTTTGTATCAAGATTAATTCTAAATTAATGGGTGACAAAAGTTGATTTAAGTTGAATTAAACTAAAATAAGAATTAACTAATGACTTCTAATTAATCTATCAACTAGTGGGTTTTTTGTGATCTTTTGGAGAGAAGATCTAGGGTGTTTGAATCCATCACTATTCTCATAACTGATCTCGAATCGAATCTATTCAAATTTCTCGAAGTGTAAACAATTATTATGAGAGTGACTACAAGCCTCTACTCAATAGATCGAGAAAGATACAAGAGATCAAATCCTAGACATATCTTATATGCGGTTAGCACGAGTGATACATATTAAAATAGGGTAGTGAAATCACTCGTCTTCCCTAAGCATAAAATATCTCAGTATTTAATCTCTTGAACAATTAAAACCATTGCATAAAACTCACATTAACAATCACAAAAAATTAACACGAGTGATTTCAGTCTCAATTTCATAACACCTAATACAAAGATAAAACTCTATTGAAATCGAATATAATCATTAAAAATGGTTGTTTCACAACCCTCTTATTATGCAATTAATTGTTTACAATCTTGAAATCTAAATAAAAACAAAGATACAGTTACTTGGCTAGGCTTTCATCTAAACCCTAAAACGAATAGTTAGTTCATGGCGAGGAAGGAGAACACTTTTTTTATCGATGAACACGAAGAACACATCCTTAAGCCTTCACAGATCTCCAGAGCTTCTTCTCTTTAAAATCAGGAATACAAGACTATTAAATCTGAGTCCACCTCCCTTTACAAAGTTCAGATACCAAAGGAGCAAATAGCTGATAAATCTTAAGTGTTACCCTGACTGAAACCAAATTGATGGATGAAGGACTCTGGTTGAAGCGACAAAAATTATAGAAAGCATGAATGATTGATGTAAATTCGAATGAAGTAATGAACATGCACACACTACACTTATCAATATCTGTTTAATTGTAGTAGATTACTCAATTATATGACTGGAGGCATATTTGAAGCTTCCCTTAAAAGTGTTGCATCTTTTTGCTTTGACATGTCTTAATTATCTTATGCTTCTGTTCTGTTACATGTGCTTCTTGTTTTCAATTCAGTTTATTGATTGTTTGATTTTTTTTTTTACTACATTGTAGGAACTCATGAAGCATGGGTAGAACTTTGATCTAGCTTGTGCAGTGTGAAAGATTTGGAAGGTTGCAGGAGTTTTTATTAAAACTGATGGTTGTTTCAGAGACATCATGTAATGTGTGTAATCACTCTCTGATTAGAGATTTGAAATTATAGTGTTACCTCTTTGTAACTGCTCTTCCCTTTAGCTCGGACTTATAATATAGTAGCTTATTAAGGACAGATATGTCGTCGACCTTTGTTCTTTTACATCTAATGTGAGAAAATATGGATGAAAGTTTAAGAGTAGTTTTATCATTTGAGGGAATACAAGACTATTAAATCTGAGTTTTAACACAATTATTTACAAAGGCAATGCATGAAAATTTCAAATACAGGTCAAGGCTCTCCATCTCTCGCTCTCCAAATTGGAACAAGATTTGAGTAGTACAAACAATTACAGAGAAATCTGCTTATGATCTCAGAGTCCCCGAGTATATGCTTTGAGACTTCCATTTCTCGTCAATTTAGTTTCCATTTCTCAATAATTACAAAAGTGCCACCATTTACATGAAAGGGAGCTCCGCTCACATGTTATGTAGCATAGCTCGGCTTCATATTTAAACAAATTAAACTAATTATTTATTTGGGTTAGGAGTAAGGGTAGTATAAATTATGGGCCTCTCAACTGCCCCACAATCGGACTCGAACCCGACTCCTCCCCCAAGGGGGGACATATGTCCTACCACTAGAGCAAATCAGGGGATGTACCAATCCCACAGTTGATTTAGATTTTAACAGGTACTGGTGCTGCCTCTCAATTACATATAAGAGCAATTTAAAAGCTCTTTGTTTAGCTTCACTGACACAGTGCCCATCTCTACTCATCAGTCTAGATGGTTGAATCAGTGTCACCTCTTTGTTTTAGGACTGCCCACTTTCTAGTCTACTTGATCAGAAGGTTATCTCCAATTGGGGCTATCAGCTATGCCCCATGCAAGATGTGGCATGCCCGTTTAAACATTCAGGATCAATGAGTTGGTGAACCATTGCTGTCCAGTGCACGTCAATGAGAGAAGTTCGAATTCATGTCCTGCTTATACATGATCCTATCCCCAAACTTTCATCGAGTTAGTTTTCTTCCATATGTTTGTAGTGGATCATACAGCCGTTCAAGATTTGTAGTAAAGAGTTTCCTTATTGCAGAATTTCTCATCCTCTGCACTTAACCACATCGAATGTGAAGTTATAACTAGGAATTTCGAAAAAGTATGAATTTTGTAAACCAAGCTGTATGCATGAGGAGTGATTGTGTTTTTTTTAAGCAGTATATCACTGAGGTAAGAGGGGATCCAGGGAGATCACATGCAGTAGGTATTACCAGGGTCCTGATTATCCGAACACAACAAACATCAATCGGTAGATCTATTATTCAGATACTTTCATATTGATATACAAATCATTAGCTTTTATCGGTTATATACACCAGATACACCAACATAGTCACAACCACCCCTGTTGCTACCAACATTAAGTATCTTACATCTAGTCCATGGTCTTTAGTTCTTTGTACTCCTTCAAGGCAATGTATAAGCTGCAAATTCAGCAAAGAGAAAAAGATTTAGGAGAGAGGTAACAAACAATTTCATCATAATCAAGTCTTTAGTTCTTTAACTCCACATTAGTAATCGATTTTCAGTGTCTGGGAATGGGCACAGCAAATTGTGGTTTGGCTTCGAGCCCATTTTCTTCACTCGACGGCAGCACGGGCTTTCTCATATTGTGCTGCTAATGCACAAGGAGCCAAACTTCTAGCCCATTTTCTTCACTCGATGGCAGCATGAGCTTTCTCATATTGTGCTGCTAATGCACAAGGAGCCAAATTCTGAGCCTCTTTCTGCTTAAGCTTTCCCGCATTCCCCAGCCCCATCAACACTTGCGAGCCTGGCAACCCCAGAAGACAGATGTACTTGCTTCATTGGATCTTCCATTTCTCAACAGCAACACAAAAACCCAGGAAAGCCCTGGATTTTATATTTAAAAAGGTACTTGCCCCTGAAACCCACTTAGTCCGAATGGAAGTAGCACATAACAAAACACCATTTATTAGTTGCAGCACTCACCCTTCTTCTCCAGAACTCCTCTTCTACTAGGGAATTATGAGGTCGGGGTTGATTCCAAGTTAAACCCGATCAATAAGGCTCTAAAAGATCACAGGAAAACTCCAGGCATAGATTATATGAATGAGTAGAGAGAAACACACAACTGAGTACACACTATATGCCAGCAAAAAGAAACAAAATATGTAATTCAGTAACGAAATGGCACACAAATCAGAAAATAAGATTCTGATTACTTTTGAAACTACCCCTGCACCAATTGTTCTACCTCCGTCCCTCAAAGCAAATCTTTGTCTAGTTAAACCATTAACCAGCAATAAATTAAAAACTTCCATGTACTCAATTTCAGACCTTATCAGGCTGTCAGAAATATAGAAAAATACATTTTTAAAAAAAGTACAATGTATATTCTTTGGAACTAGAAAATTTCAATTGAAGTCTCATAAGTTTGCTACTAGCTTGGGGCTAGCTTTAACAGTGGTAATTTGATAAGAGGAGCTTCATAAGATTACAAGCATGGATTTGGCAATTTCAAACATATAAGAATTCTGACCACTAGGAAGTAAGCACAAGATGTGGGTAAGATATTCCGAAAAAAAAAGCAATAACAATCACACAGTGAAATGGTACACTATGTGGGATACACTCCACTTCTATATGTAAAAAACAAGGTGTTAGAAATCTCTTGGTCTCCTCCTTTGTTTCATTGCCTGAGAACTCCACTCCCAAAAATTCAAAAATAAAAGAAAATAAAAAACAAATAAATCAATGTATTGTGTCTCTCCAATGTTCATGTAAGGAATCTCACAAACATCAAAGTGTTTCTCTTAGACACCCAAACACCTACAGGTCCACCTACCCATAGACAACATTCAAAGCCCATAAACACTAAAAAAATACCTCAAAAGGTTCATATTTCACCACCTCCAAGCATGAACCTCAGAACCCATTAGCCAAAGCCCTCAAAACCCCCATTTTTGCATCACCATTATCAGAATCTACGAAATCCAGAAGCTTTGGTGACTCATAATTGTGATTGGGTAAAAAAATGCAAAAATACACAAACAAATATACAGTGGGTAACAAAGTAGGGAAAAGGAAAATGAAAAGGAAACTTAATAAAATTGCATGTACAAGCATTGAATCTCAAAGGGGAATTATTCGAACAAACCACTAAAAAAATGCAAAACCACACAAACAACTATATTGTGTGGGTAACAAAATATAATATAAAAAGGAAACTAAAAAAATTTTGCAGCCCCAAATTATAATTATCAATGATGCATGTCCTAAACAATGAGCTTAGAGATTCAAACCTGTTTAAGTAAGCTGGTTGTAAGGGAGGAGGTTTACACAGGTTGTAAGAAACCTCCAGATTTTGTAATGTTGAAACTTGAAATACACCAGTTGATTGTTTGAATAAGGGAATCACCAGTAAATATAATAACTTGAAACAAGGAACCCAAACACACAGATTAACAAGGAACCCAATTTCATTGACGGGCGAATCTCCCACAAAATAAACTAATTTGAACCAAAACAGTCAAAAAGAAGAGGAAGAACCGAACTCACAGAAGCTTTTCTCAGAGTGTGTCATAGAGAGAAATCTTCGTCGGAACCCCTTACTGCTTCTCGTCACCAGAGGAAACCCTGTAGACTCTCATCGCCGGAATGGTCTCTGGGTTGGAGGGTTTTCCTCTCTGGTTTGCTTGAGATTTGAAAGAGGTGGGAGAAGAGAGAGAGAGAGAATCAGTTTTTTTGGCGCTTAAATTTTGGACGCGTAAAACTTTAAACCCCCGAATTAAGGCCGGGCCGTTGGATCCTTTTAATCGGACGTGTCTTGCTCGGGTTAAAACCCAAGCAAGATGCCAAGCAACCTTTCCAAGTAGAGGAGCCGGATCCGGATCCGGATGGCAAACTCAAACACTGTTATGGTACAACTCTCGTCAGCTGATCTGATGGCTAGGCTTGCATAAAGGAAGGGGTTTTTCCCAGATTGCCCCCCTCCAGTATGGGGTTCTTCCCCAAATAAGCAAGTTTTGAAGACCCTTCCCTAAATGCCCTTATCATCTATTTTCCATAATTCTTATGAAAAGTCTTAAATACCTCTTCATTGATTTTGAAAGAAAAAGAAGAGAGATTTAGGTTCGTGGATAAGAGATCTTCGTTCTCATCCCATTTCTGGTGAGAGTTCTTCATTCCCACCCCATTTCCGACGAAAGTTCTTCATTCCAAAAAGAAGAAGAAGAAGAAGATACGTACGTGGATGAGATGAATGAAGTTCACCCACTCCCCTTATCTTCCAAATACTCATCTATTACCATTTATACTGATTTTGAAAGAATAATAATTAAAAAAAAAAAAAAAAAAATGAAAAAATCGCAAAAATTTAAGTTTCCCGAAGTTTTTTGCGCGCAGGGTTGATACAATGCGTCGACCTCGTGCATTTTATGCATCGACCCCGTGCAAAATGCATCGACCGCGTATAAAATACATTAGGTTGATTTTATGCATCGACCGCGTACAAAATGCATCGACCGCGTACAAAATGCATTAGGTTGATGCAATGCATCGACCGCGTACAAAATGCACTAGGTTGATGCAATGCATCGACCTTGTGCATTTTATGCATCGACCCCTTGTAAAATGTATCGACCGCATACAAAATGTACTAGGTCAATACAGTGCATCGACCTCGTGCATTTTATGCATCGACCGTCGTCTTCAAGCTTGGAAACATGATTGTAAATCATAGAAAATGAAAAAAAAAAAACACATGTAAACACACATATAACATGAAATTTAAGGTTTTGAATCATAAATACAATGATTATAAACATTTTTCCATGAATTAATCATACATGCAATGATTTTTTTTAATTCATTTTTTTAAAAACACAAAAAACCCGAAAATGAGGGTTGTTCTTCGGTTAATGACGTTTTTTTATGAAAAGAACATGGAAGGAATACTCTTGGAAGAAAGATCTTTCGCCGGAAATGAGGTGGGAACGAAGTTCTCTCATCGGAAATAGGGTGGGGATGAAGAACTCGTCGAAAATGAGGTAGGGATACCCAAAGTCTTTTTTTCAAATAATTTAGATAAAATGGGAAAAATTTGCATGTGCGAATAGATGCATATGTGTGTGGGGGCATTTAGAAAATGGATTTTAAAACCTGGTTATTTGGGGAAGAACCCCATACTAAAGGGGCAAACTAGGAAAAACCCTAAAGGAAAGTAACTTCCGCCTTCTGTTTGTAGCAATCTCTTGACTCTTTAAAATCCAATGCCCACAAATAGGTCAATTCCTTGCTTCTTTTCGTTGGGCTTCTCTCTCTCTCAACTGGTTTATTCTTATCAATGCTTCTCTCCCAACGTCCCCAACTGGGATCCACTATATTTATTCTTATCAATCAATGCTATCCGTATATTTATTCTTATCAATGCCTTCTCTCCCAACGCCCCCAACTGGGATCCACTATATTTATTCTTATCAATGCTCCTCTCTCAACGTCCCAGGGGCTGAAGAGCCTCTTCCTACACTCCGCCTCTTGCGCGTGGTTGGGGTGTGAGTGTGACCACTCTTTGAGGGAGGTTTAGGATCCAATCCCCCGGTACGAATTGCAAGAGCTCCTCTACCCATGTTAACTCCTAATTGTTCTAACTGTACTAACATAATTAAATGATAACCTCCGGGAAAAAACAAAGACAAAAAAGAACCTCTTCCTACCTTTTAGTACTCATTTGCTCTCCAACTTTCGTGGGACAAGTAAATATAGAATAACCAATCGTGATTGAACTCACCCTCAGTTCAATCACACCCATGGGTCAAGACGAGTCTTTTTTTAATCTCTATTAATCCTGATTAAGATTTACTAACCTTTAAGATTTAGCAATCTAACTTTGGTTTTTAGAAACTTTTTTTAAAAGAAATATAATCTTAGGGTTAAAATTTCTTAACCCTAAAGTTAATATTTTTTCTAAAAACTAATATTAGATTGTTGAACCCTAAAAAATAGGGAATCTTAACCATGGTTAAAAGGGGTTAAAAATGACATGTGTTGACCTGTGGGCGCGATTGAACTCTCCTCGAGTTCAATCATGATTGTTTCTTATTTGTCTTTCTTATAAAAAAAATTGGAAAATAAATCACCTCCTCGGTCGGTGACACGAGGAGGGGCGTCTCAGCTCCCATTTTCTTGCCACGTATCCCTCTCCTAACCCCATTTAACTGTGGTTAAGATTCATCCACCCTTAGGGTTCCCCCATCTACCCTTGGTTTTTAGAAAAATAAAATAAAATAATTAACTAAAGGGTTAAAACAAAACTTACCCAAGTTAATGTGAGTTGAAGAGTCAGCTATGTGAGAGCAAGGGGGTATAGTCTCCTCCACAGCCGATAAAACAAATCGTTAACTAACTTTTGGATAGAAGGGTGGATTTGCAAAAGTTTTAAAAATTAGTTGATTATAATACAAAATAAAAAAAACACAAGGGTATTTACAAATAGCTGGAAAGATAGGATGGTTTTTACAAAGAGCAATAATCACCTCCTCGTGCTGAGGGGAGACTATTCCTACTCGCTTTCACAAATACTTTGAACTATGGTTAAAAAATTAACCACCTCTTGTGGTTAATTTTTTCCTAAAAACCAAGGGCAGATGTGTGAACCCCAAAGGTGACTGAATCTTAACCACATTTAAAAAGGGGACACATGACCCCAAAAAGGGGGATGAAATGGTAACTCACCTCCTCGCCCAAGGAGGTGACTAATTTCCTTTTAAAAAATGAGCAATAGTCCCCACTTCGGTGGAGGAGGGGAATATGCCTCCTTGCTCTCACATAGTCGACCCTTCAACTTCCATTAACCCAGGTTAGTTTTCTTTAACCTTTAGTTAATTTTTGTTTTTCTTCTAAAAACTAAGGATAGCTAGGTGAACCCCAAGGTGGATGAATCTTAACCATAGTTAAATAAGTTAGAAGGGGGACACATGGCAAGAAAATGGGAGCCGAGATGCCCTTCCTCGCGTTAGGGACCGAGGAGGAGACTATTTTTCCTTAAAAAATAGGCCTCGGATTCTCTCGGGCCAATGCCAGAAAGGTGCTCTCGAGCCACCACACATTAAGCACCGGGTGGCTGGAGAAGTCATTTAATGGGCCCTGATTTCGACTTCTCCGATCTTTATTTGACACAAGGTGATAAAATGGTGAGATAAAGGGGGGAGATATCAAGTGGGGAGAAGTCAAAATCAGAGGAGAAAATGAAATGACTTCTCCCTTTTTTTATGCTACATGACGCTTAACGTATAGAGACTCGAGAGCACTTTTCTGGCAGGGGCAAGAGAGAATCTGAAGCCTAAAAAATAAGGACTTCAGATTTTAGGCTTTGGATTGTCTCTGGGGAAGCCCTTGTCTTGGGCAACCATAGAATAGGGGACAGGTGGTGGAGAAGTCAAAATCATGGGCCCATGATTTTGACTTCTCAACACACTAAATGACACATGGTGATAAGGTGGTGAGATAAAGGGGGAGAGATATCAAGTTGGGGGGGAAGTCAAAATCATTGTGAGAAAATGAAATGACTTCTCCCATTTGTATTGCCACACGTCCCACATTCTATGGTTGCCCCGAGAGGGCTTTCTGGCTTCGCCAGAGACAATCCAAGGCCAAAAATAAGGGGTGTTTGCACATATAGAAGTGGAGCTTGGTTGATAAAAAAAAATGGAGGAATGCTAGCCCTACTCTCTGTCAACTCTTACTGTCTCCACACTGGGGCAGCTACTTTTCTACTTCTCATCCAAAGACAAGGACACGCGTGTTAAAATGCGCGTGAAGCCAACACTGTCCCCCCAAATCTTCTTTTAGAAGGGGAGCTTGAGTAAGTTGTACTGATAAAACACCACCAAACGCCTCTTCCCCAAATTCTTCCAAGCTCTGCCTCTGGTACGCCTCCTCTCTCATCTCTCATGTTTATTTATTTATTTTTAGCTACAGGCCACTGGAGAAACGCTTTATTAAACTCAATAGTGAAAATATTGAAAAACTCTGTCACTGCTGTATTTCATATATATATATATATATATATATATATATATATATATATATATATGTATATATATAGACGTTGGCTTCCTAGACTAATGCGTAATGTCATGGGAATTTTTATTTTGAAAAATGTTGTCTGATGTTGGAGAAATTTGGGTAGTAGGGTTTTTTTTTTTTTTAAATTAGATTGCTGAAGGGTAATTTTCTTATCAATTCAATTATTATTATTTTTAAATATTTTTTATAGGTAAAAAATTGTTGGAGTTTGATGGGTCCTTTGACGCTGGCCATGAATACGAAAAGCTCTCCAGCAGTCTCATCAGGTAACCCAGTTCTTCAAATAGCTAATAATAGAGTGGTGGGCATCCCTTTTGCTTCTGAGTGCTTTGGTTTATAGGAATTGTTAAACTGGATAATGCAAGTATTTTTTGGATAATGTAATTAAGCATGATCTATCAATATTTAGATAATTGGTGTGAAATGCAGATTTAATGGCATATGAGAAGATTATCTTTATGGAGGTTCTGCTTTGTTTATTTATTTATTTTATGTAGTGTCTCTCTTATTTTTATCGATTATAGAGGTCCTTCGCTCTATTATTTCCATCAGTAAGTGGGTTCGCTGCTTTATGGTCATTTGTGGTCAAGGAATTCAAGGAGATTAAGTTTGGTTTGTTTTCCTCTAGTTGGGTTGCTAAGAATCAGGGCAACGGTTAGATGATTTGTACAGCATTTTGGGTCATCGGGTGGCTTTGTCGTTAGCCTCTTATATGAGGTTTGCCACTTTCATCCTTTAGTGAGTAAATTTTTTTACAAAAAAAACATAAAGAAAACCTTATAGACATGGTTTAAAATATCGATATGGATCGATCGATACAGGCGGATACGTATCCTATTTGGAGCTACCCGATACACTGATACGTTGGAAAAAAAAACTTTACTGTTTCGGGTCGATACAGGCCCGATACACTCGATACGAAGATTTTTCAGTTAATTTTTTTTTCCTTCCATTTACACTAGGATCCACAATACAAACCCGATACACACAACTTATTTACATAATATATTATATAAGTAAATGATTTTAACTTGATTTTACTTTCATTTACTTTAGATATTAATATGTAAATAAGGTTATCCCCTGGTTATGATGCCCCAGCCCATCCCTACTTATCAGGAGCCACTAGTTATGATGCCCTAGCCCAACCCTACTTATTAGGAGCCACTGGTTATAATGTTCAGTCCCAATCTTTGACTGATAGTTATGGATAGATAGATCACGACTCAGCAACAAATATATGTACAAATGTACCTGAACATGTACCACACGATGATGACTTGGACACAGTAGTGTCATCATGTCTGGACCACTTATAATATATCACTCTACTCAATTCTTGATCCCACAATCATAGAGTATGAGCTGACACGAAGTTCAATGTGGTATTGAGTTTCTATCATGTATGTAACTTGATTTGTGAATACAAGGGTTTATGTTTTTTTCATATTTTTGATTTTTGAATGCAAGTGAGATTCTATCACTTGGTTAAGTAACTATGGTTTGTATTTTCATACATATTTATCAGCGTGCACGCTTTTTTTAACTTATAAATTTGTTAAATCTTATATGTATGATTATAAATGTAGTTGAAAGCCTTCATTTAGTTTGTTTTTAGTTTATATTTGCATTAAAAGAGGTTTTATGCAAGGTATCCAAGTTTTTCCTTGTGTATCTAAGTTTTTTTTAGCGTATCCTGAATTTTTCCGCCGTATCCAACCGATACGGTACCGATACGCCGATATATATCCTATTTTGGATTTACCGATACGGCAACCGATACCGATATTTTGAACCATGCTTATAGAAAATAGAAATTATCATCATTATCAGTTATAGATGAGAGCACAATGCAGAGGCTTAACTTTGGTTAGGTTGCCTCGAATTAGTTTCAAGTTTCCCATAGAAGGTATAAGCATTGAAATGATTTTTATCATTTATGTGACAAATTTGTTTTATTATGTGGGTGTGCAACCTATTCCTTTAGGGTTCAATCCTTCAACTAATACATGAATTCTGTATGCGATTTATTTTGTATCATTATAATTTCTTTTGTTAATTTAAAAACCATTTTGATAAATTTCAAGTCTACCCACGATGAAACCGTCAACCTAGAGGGTGTTTATATACAAGAGTTGACTTAGCTGTCTTAAGGACTGTTACATCTATTGCTGTTCAACGCGAAGGACATATATGCCACACTTTTTGTGTTGCACTTACAACTCGAGCCATATCAGGGATGAGATATTATAGGAAAGTGTGAGGGAATACATGCTCAGGTTGTCTGATTCTTGAGCAAACTGTGCTTCATCTGTCATGTTGAACATACAATTCTTTGTACTGCTGCAGCTCATTTATATAAAACGATATAAAAGGCTACCTGTTCTAGGTTTCTAGAATCTCATTGGCCGGTTGGATGCAGAATTTGGGAGTTATAATATAAACAATGTACTATTTGAAACTATCACGATAGCATTCATGAATTTTTCTTCGGCAAGGAAGTCTATTGAAGTAGTTCTGTTTTTGTATTTCTTGAATTATTATGTTAGATATATCAGGAAACATAAGAGAAAAATGAATAGCATCCGAATTCAAAAAAATATTATTTTTATTCATAAGGAAACCACAAAAAGCAAGGGCATAATGGAAGCAATTTTCCTGTCATCTTGTTGATCTCTAGTATGATTTTATTTCTTTTAGTGGTAGCCAGGTGAAAGCAAGAGCCCAGGAGCTGGCTCAGCACTCAAAAGGTTTGGGAACATATATTGGGAATTTTTATGTAGTAACAGGCTAAAAGCATGTAGGATAATTTTTACCAGTATTTTTTCGTATTTGTTTGAAGTTCACACAGAATGTCCATATAATCCAATTCAGAGAAATGGGAAAGAAGTATTTGAGAACCTGCGAAAAATACTTTCCCTGACTGTAGGATGCCAATAGTGCGAGACCCATAGGTATACATATAGTCACTTCAAGACTTGAAGTATCCTTATAGTTTATTACTTTTGTTACTACTTTTTTTCTTCCACTCATCTTGAATCTTTTACCCTTATTGTGCTGGATATTAGACTCCCTTGGGTTAAGCCTTTCATAGGTAATCTCAGTATAAGCTTCTTTATGGAATCTGTTGAGACATTTGTTATGTTACTTCAGTAATTTTTAGTTGTATTCCAAATTCTTGTTTTTAAGCAGGTGATATGGTTTTGCAGATGCACCAAAGAATAAAATGTACAACTCTCAGTTGGAGCCAAAAAAGTTTTTTGCATCAGTCAGCATGGGAGAAGAAGAGCCATTCGATTTCTTACGTGTTTTATTTGGTATGCTCTAAGATAATCGATGAAGTTGGATCTAGGTTAGAAATTTGTATTGAACGTTAGACAAGCTAGTGAGCTGTGGTTGACCTGGCCGGTTTTGTAGCTCGAACTCGACAATTTTATTCAAACATTTAGGGACTTGTGATTTAAAATTCATTTCATATAAGTTTTTGTTACACATTTGATGTACAAGATAAGCTTAAATGTTATTAAATGAAGGAAAGAGTTTGCCTTATGAATGGAGACACCATCAAAATTTGTATAACTGATTTGTTCATCTAAATGTTGAACTTCATTTAAAAATTAGGATTTAGGGAAGTGACAACAAATTATTAGAAAGGGTAAAGCATAAAAGGGTCATTATGGCAGCAGTAAATGGTTACATGGGGTTTTCTTTTTCCCTAATAATCCTTGTCTTTAATAATTTTCTTGCATCAATCATATAGAGAAAAGGAAAATTAGGTCTACGGGAGCAGGTAACTTTGATTTTTGTTGTAAACCGGACATGATAAATTATACACTCAATTTTAATTAGGTTTTTCATTGTGGCTTGGAGAATAAATAAATAAATAGGTGGAAAAAGTAACAATAGCTATATTTATCATCAGAAACACCCAAAATTTGACTATATCTATCTTTACCTTTTTCTATCTTGAGTATCTACGGACCTTGTGAAGGTAAGTTTATGTTGGGTTCTCATAGGAGCATTCATGGGCAGAGGCTTAGTTGGCCAGGGTGAGCAGGTGCATTGAAAGATTTAGTTATGCAATCACAACAACCAAATGGTACTACAAGTCGTACAAAAGTAGAGAAAACTTCAACGTCTAACAAGGGAAACATGTAGATGCCAAAAAATAGGAGTTTTTGGAACTAAAGAATTTATTCTTTAAAATTTGTAGTTCAATTTCTTAAAATTTTACCTATCTTGGTTCCCCAAGATGACTTAAAACTAAATAAATTGCAAGATTCCTAACTAAAGCAACTAATGAAGGCTCCTTAATGTCAACTTAAACTTCTACTCATAATGAAACTTTTCTAAAACCTAATACCAATAGCAACAACACGAAGCTAACTTAAACTTAGAAAGAGAAACTACTACTGTATGTCAACTTTGGCAATCCTGTGCTTTGTTGCGGGTAGGCTTGAAAGATTGCATAGTGTTTCTTTGGAATGAAAAGATGGAGCAGAACGAATATCCTTTGGTGGATTGGGATTATGTTTGTCGTTCCATTAAGGGAGGAGGGCTAAACTTGAGGCCATTGATGGAAATGAACAAGGCTATGTTAGGAAAGTGGGTATGGCAATTCGGCGAGGAGAGTAAGAGAGGTTGGAGGAGAGTGATAGTAGCTAAATATGGAGAGAAATCGCCTTGGGAATTGAAAGAGGTTAGGTGTCCACACGGTTTGGGGTTGTGGAAAGGTATCAAGAGAGTTTCTGATATGCTATTGCCCCTCACCATTTAAGGTGGGGAATGGGTTGGAAGTTAGATTATGGAAGGACCTTTTGTGTGGCTGTGTGGGCAGTTATGATTAAAGAACGATTTAAAGGATGATTTTGGGAATCTCTTCCTCCTGGTCTTAGATAGGAAACCCGTGGTTGCAGATTATTTGAGAGGTTAACGAATGAGATAGTATGGTGTCTTAGGTTGAGGCGTAGTTTGAAGGACTTGGAAGTAGAGGATTTTCTTTTCCTTTTGAGGTGGCTTTCTAAGGCTTCCACATCTTTCTGGATTATGAATGCTAGGATCTGGTCCAAATCCAACAATGGTTTCAGTGAGATCATTTCTTCAGTCTTTTGCTTTGGTTTCCCGCATCCAGTTTTCTAACAGGGGCTGTTTGGAACTCTGGTATCCATCTGAAGGTATCTTTCGTCCTTTGGACCGCAACCTTGAATAAGATCCTCACGTGGGACCATCTGAAAAATAGAGGGTAAAGGCTAGTTAATCAATACTTGTGCTTTCGTGTGGAGGAATCGGTGAACCACTTGCTTTTGCATTGCTCATACGCTACTGGTATTTGAGGGTACTTTCCTTTCTAGGCTAGGAATGGTTTGGGTCTTCCCATCCTCCTTTTAGGACTTCTTATCTTGTTGGTCTTTCAACGATTTGGAGGAAGATCGGGTGATCATTTGGTCCGTATTTCTTGGGGCAGTGTGTTACCATGTAGGATGATTTGGAAAGAAAGGAACAAGTGAGTGTTCAAAGATTCCTCCTTTCCTTTGTCTCTTCCTTGTAGTAGGGTCAGACACCTAATCTTAGAGGTGTTCTGCCCTCAAGGTGGGAGTGGATTTGGGAGATCGACCAGTGTGACTTTGGGTATCTTCTTTTGTTAATGCTGTAGGTTAGGGAGGTCCTTTTGTAAGCTGGCTGGTCTTGCTCATAATAACAAAGTTCTCCGATTTTATAAATATTTCCTAAATAATACACAACATTTTCGTCGAACGATCAATTCCCAAACTATTCATGGCTTTTTGAAAACTGAAAAAGTCGCTAATTTTACGAATTAAACACGAATTATTCACGAATTTTTGAAAAAGTCCTAAATAAATATCTAATATATAAAATATATTTATTTATAATTTAATAAATAATAATCATATCTAATATTTTTTTCATATCTTACGACTTACCCGATGTTTTACCAATTTGTGTTTGAATTTTGCCAAATTTTTTTCTATATGAATAATTCTCGAACTCCGACTTGGTAATTATGGTTGGTATCATATTACTTTTTCTTTATAATTATAATTATTTTTATTTCCATTTTTTACCAAAAGTTTCCTGACTATCGATTTTTTCTGAACTAGACCCCTATTGAATTATTCCCGAACCCCGACTTTGTTACTATGGTCTTGCTAGAGTTTACTCTTTGATAAACTCTTGTTTTGTATTTGTATTAACGTTTTTTTTTCCCCCTAATATGGTATGTTGTGCGAAACCTCTTAGGATAGAATCAACGATAATGGGGAAATAAATATAGCAAACAAGAAAACACACCACAAAGCAAGATTTATGTGGTTCAGCCTAAATGCCTACTTCCACGGTCAAAGCACACCAAATTTCTTCACTAATCCAAGAGAATAATACAAAAGGGAAGAGAAGAACCCACAACGAAGATCAAACCCAAGGAAAGCCCTCAATGCTCTCTCTCACACAAGTCTTCTTGTTCTCTCAACCCAAACTCTAGCTATGAAAATCTTACTTTCTTATGACTTTTGCATTAGCTTCACAACCCTAACCCCCAAGCCTCTCTTTTATAGCCCAAAAGAGACCCAAAACAAGGGGGAAACGGAACCCTACCGAAATAGGAGTTTCCCAAAACATAAAATTCTCCAAAACTGAAATTTAGGAATTTCCCGGAAACCAAAACAACGCCACCGATTGAGTCAAAATCTCACATGGTATGTGTTTACCGATCTGAAAAAAAAGAGAAGCTACTATAGACTTTAACTAATCACAGATCTAATATCCTTTAAAATCCTTCAGTTGAACCTTGAACCAGTTTTTGAGGTTTAGAATTTGGAAGCTCATAGAATTGGTACAATAAGCTATCAAATATCTAGATCTGGCATTCGGAACGAGCTATAGTTCACTTAAACATACTCCAAGTTATGCTTCCTTGACTCCACTACAGTATTTGGATGATCGAATCTTAGCTCAAGACTGTAATAGAATTTGACTACTGGAGCTGAATCTGTCTTTAAACTTTCTATAAACAATTTACAAGTTGCAAGTTGCATACTTGTATAAAACCTCCAAATCTGGATGCTAAAAAATTTGGCCTGTTGAAAATACATGCAATACTGTACTAGTTTAGGAGTTTTCTTGGAATGAGGAATTAACTACATATTAACAAGACAGAGTCTAAAACTAAAAGCTTATTGTCGATATATATATATATATATATATATATATATATATATATATAATGGTGGGTATGCAAGCGGGTTAGTGGATGAAGAGGGTTTCGGACCCAGGTCTGAATGGTTTTGATACTCAAGACTTTACCAATGGAGCAAGCTGGCATCTTCAAAAGTCCAACTTTATGACACACATGAAGTGCGAAGAGTGCCTCAAGTGCCCTTGCGAAATGAAAGTAAACCACCAAGCCAAATAATAAGTAAACGATAAAGCCACCCAAATTTTTAGTATATCATGTTGTAGTAAATATATGATGGTGTAGTACTTTGATGCCTGTACGGCTGTACCACATTTCGTCTGAACTTACAAATTTAGGCCCATTCTTTCCCATTGACTGTTGTCATGTGTGTTGAATGCCTATTCGGCAATATCATCCATTTACAGCCTGTGTCTTTGGGAAAAAAAAAAACAGAAGAACCAAAACATAAACTTCCTCCAACAGAAAACAATAAAAAAACCAAAACATAAAATTCATCCAGCAATGAATGATATTTCTTTTTTTATTTTGGAAATCTGCTCAGAACAGAAATATGGCATTTCTGATTTTGACTACAAGAAATCAGGTCTAGTCAGAGAGTTTCAGTCCAGCTGGTCTGATGTAGTTTTGTATCACCAATCTAAAACAATACTAATTGTTCCAAAAAAATAATGTTGCTACCAAGAATCAGAAAAGAAGAACGATAATCTATTCAGTTTTCCATCATTCCATGTTTGACATTTATATGCATTTTGCAGAGGGTTTTATAGCAGGAGGTGCTGCTGGTGTTGTTGTTGAAACAGCTTTATACCCAATTGATACGATAAAGACTCGGCTGCAGGCACGTTAAACATACTGATTAACTTACAGTTGCCTTCTATTGCTTTATATTGCCAATTCCAATGTTTCTATGATTGGATACAGAACTAAAATACCCCTTAAGTTTCATTATGAGATATGAAAACTGCTTGAAATGATACGATAAAATTACTTTTCTCCAATAATCTTATGTAGTATGGCGGTCAGACGTTAATGTGCTGAATGTATTTGGCTGGATAAGGGAATATCGAGACTATCCCTACTATCTCTGGCTGGACAGTCTTGATCCCTGTTATCCGAGTTGCATTTCTGTTGATCTCCCGAGAGACCGAGACAATTGCTGTTTTAATGGATGTTTTGCTTCTTATATTTGGATGATGTACAATTGAGTCAAGAACAGAGTCTTGTTCTCACTTAAAGTTTCTAGTCTGTAGACATATCTGGTTAATTTTGAAGGATTTGCACTTCTACTCTACTGCTTCTAGTTCCTTTATTATTATGATCAAGAATGTTTGATGGGATTGGTATACTTCTTTTCTTTGGGTTTCTCTCATGATTTTTTCCTTCTGGTTCTTGTCAAGATCATCCCAATGCCTCTTTTAGTCCTTGATCTATTAATGAAATTGATGGCAACCTGTTTGGTTTGACATTTGCATGAATGCATTAAGCATGTCTCTGTTCCTGATGTCATTATACATTTTTATTGATTTTTTAGTATATAATAAAATATCCTTATTCTTTTGTTACAATATGTTGTAGCTAACTTTTATTGCCCGATTTTCCATTTTAGGCAGCTCGTGGTGGAGGAAAAATTCTTTTGAAGGGCTTGTACTCTGGACTGGCTGGAAATCTTGCCGGTGTCTTACCGTAAGTACCTTGTGGGCGGAGTTTCAAACACAGCTTCTTATCCTCTGGGGATTCATATATTATTTGCAATTTCAATGTAGATTGAGGAGTTTAAGTGTATTATAGTAGTTCCCTTGCTGTATATGCTTTTCATGTACTTAACTTTACTGTTCCATTCCTAAGTTTCGGGTCAGGGTTGACTCAATCTTAGTCCTAATGATTTGTATACATTTTATTCTATAAATGTCATCGAGGGTCCTCGATAGACTGCCAATATTTGATACCCTAAGAATATTTATGGCCTCTCTATCTCAAATGAAGTAGCTTTTAATTCACAATAATGTGGATAACATTTAGAGTCCATGGAGGCATTTATTTTGCTATTCCAACCTATGTCACTGGAATGGTTTTCAGAATAGGCCATGAAGTTTGTAATAGAGTTGGATAAAACAAGTAGTGCCTTGTTGCTCTTTCCTAGTGTGTTCTGGGATGACCTGGATGATTTATGGAGGGTATTCTGATTTCTATTTTCACATACCTGTTGAGCTTTCTGATTCAATAAGCTAACGATCTGTAAGCATGTAGGGATCATGTCCAGCATATATTCAAAAATGGGTAAATTCATAATGCGCAAAGTATGGCCTTTAGTCTCTTCTTTCTTAGTATGGCTCTTAATTGTCATTCAATTTAAGACTCATATCAGATAGTTGGTTTGTGTTGCTTTGAGTTTGTTCTACTAGCTGTGGTACGTCTAATGAATATTACTGCACACGAAGACTAAACTCCATCAGAGGTCAAGTGTCCTAGACTCGAAGCTAACGTTTATATGCAGAAGCAATTGAAAAGTCCCCAGTGTTTAAAAGCGAAGGCGTGAGGTTCTGTTGCTTCATAGTCTAGGCAAGCCCCTTAGCTGGTTTTTAGTTTGCATCTAAAATCTTTGCTGTTCCCACAGAAAAGAAGTCGAAAAGGTTAAGGCACTATGCTTGTTTGGAAGTCAATTTCTCTTGCGTTTGATATGGAGAATTAATCTTTGATCTGTGGAAACTGACATGAGTATCACACTCTCATGGTTGTTAAATCCTTGTGATTTGCTATCCAAATCCTATGATTGAATGGGAAATCCTAGGCAAAACATTCAAATCGCAGATGAAAATTTAATTGAGTAAATCTCACTTGATTGATGATTCAGATTGCGATTTGTGATTCAAATCGTACGATTCATGAGGATTCGAGTCTAAAATCCTTGTTATGGACCGATACTTTTTAATGTTTTTATTCTTTCAATATTCTAAGGTACTTCATGTCTTTTTAAGAAGAGAGAAAAAACGGGAGAACCTTTGTTACGGTCAGCCAAAACTCTCTATTTTGGAGTTTCTCTCCGTCGTTGTGAAACGAAAAAAAATGAGGAAGAAGAAAGAGGATGAGTTGTAGAGGTTGGACGCAGGAGTGGAACTTGATACTTGATCTCTTACAACTTATTATACGGTTTACTTTTGCTGATTATTTTTTTGATGATATTAGGGGTTAGTTTTGTTTATAGAGTTGTACATCAGATATGAATGAATCTTTTGGATAATGAATTAATCCATTTTCTGATTTATTAAATACCTTTTGTATTTTTAAAAAACCATTAAAAAAAATCGTATTGAATTTTACGATTTTGAAATCCTGATTCCCGATTTTGATCGATTCGGTCCAAAAACGTTTTACGAATTCATTACGATTTAACAACCTGATTACGAATTCACACAAAATCCCATGTTGGGCACCCCCCAAATCTAGAAATAGTGGGAAATGTTCCTATATAGAAAATATAGGACTGACTGCTGGAAGTAGAAAAAACCAAACCGCTGCTGCAGTCAGTAAGCTCAATTTTTTTGATAAGTAAAGAAGTCACACCTCAGGTCTAATCTAGTAATCTGCTGGCTCACAGCTGTAGATTCTCCTATCGTTCTATAAGTCTTACAATTTTATGTTTGAATCCCAGATTCAATTAAATTTTAGCCAAAAGGTTGGGAATCCTTTGTCCCTAATCCTTTTGAAAAAAATCTAATGATTTCATTTGAATTTATCCTATCAAATCTTTAATTAAGTTGAGAACAACGTTGTCCGCATGTACACTCCTCGGAGCCCGTTGGTAACTGAAATTACACCTTTGCTATTGATCCAAGACCTAGGGGGTGAGTAGGCTTCCTAGAATTATCTTCGAATTTTCATTTATAGCAATTTCACTCAACGGAAGTACAAATCACACACCAAATAACACAAGCAATTTTTATGGTGAAGCATTTTGAGACAGACCACGATACCTTGTCACAAAGCAAATACTACGAGAAGTTAAAGAGTCAAACTTGAACCTCACTCAAAAGGTCGTGCGTCAATCCACGCTAGCAATGATGCCCGTCCCGAACGTCGCAAGTTTGATCTCCACCCGCAGTGGCTTCGCTCCTCCCCGACCAGACTATCTCAAAGTGAATTCAGAAACAGCTTTCGCAGACTCGATCATCCATCGCACGGCTTGGATTCGTCCTCCAAAAGTTCACCGATCCTCCATAGCCTCGATCTCTGTCAAGAAAAAAAAAGCCGGACGGCGAAAA
>JABCRI010001133.1:0-17472 GCA_015143295.1 Tetracentron sinense | reverse complement strand
TAAGTTTTAAACACAACATGTTCACAAGTGATATTCTCATAAACTCACAAGTCTTAGGAGCTCACAAGTCTCACAAGACCTCACAATTGTGTAGATAAGTTTATGTATGATGCTTGTTGAGTTTCAACCAGTTATGGATACCAACAACGTGCTAGTTCCTGGTTCACAAGTGGATGCAATTAGGAAAACGAGGGTACTGACCTGATTTATAAGTAGATGCAAAATTAGGAAAAACGATGGTTGGTACCTAGTTCACAAGTAGAAGTGTGACAGGAAAACGATGGTGCTAATAGTGGGACACCGGCAAGGGTCAACTAGTTGAAATCCACAATATATGTAACCTTGTGACCGATATAAAACTTTTGAGTTATTTTAAGTTATGCGCACAATGCATGTATTCTCTTAGGATAGGCATGATATGACTTGTATGATGAGACACACACAAGTATGCACGTCTTGTATGCTCACATGAAGTTTCGTACTCTGATTTCATTATATGTAATAGATTAAATTAAATGTATTGAGAATGTATGTTATGATGTTTATGCTTATTGTTAGTTAGAGTGTTATGTCTACTGGGCCGTATATGCTGAGCCAAAATATTCATGATTACAGGTTTAGAGTTTGAGACCGTTGTTCGACCTTGGATAGAGGACTACGTTGAAGAATTAGAAGGTGGCATCCAGGTAGAAGGTGACAAATTGGACAAATACCTATACTTTTGAGACTTGAACGTTATATTAATGTTGTAATAAAATGATTTGGATGAATGTTTAAACTAAGTAGGTTGAGTTGGGATTATTGTGAAGAGTTTTGGATTTATAAGGTTCAGTTTACTTTTGATTGAAAGATAAATGATCATTTAAAGAAAAAAAAAATTAAGCTCATAATTCAGTATGTTTTTTAAGCTCTTAAGATAAATGAAGGTAAGCAGTGCCATGATTCAAAGTCCCATTTCAGCTAGGGGGGATTTTGGGTCGTGACACTTTTACTACTTTTTGACTAACTTTCTTTTCATGCAATTTATTACTTGGAATGAGTTAGAATTAACGAAATACATTTTTTTTTTCTTATTCGAGATATTAAACATTAATTTATCATAAGAATCATGCATTTAAATTTGACACATTTATCTAAAAATTTAAAACAATTTTACGAATAACAAGAATTAATTTCAGGTCTTTACAACATCCGAATGTGGAAATTTCCTGAATATGGGACTGTATTTCAATCCATTTTTGTACACCTTTTTGAAGTATCTTAATCTGGTCTTTTGTACTTATGAGGGCTGTACTATAGTCCATGTAGATAGGTGAATTAGATACTCATATGATAATGCATGGTTCAAAATATAGGTATTGGTCGCTATATTGTAAGTCCAAAATAGGTTACGTATCGGCGTATCGGTACTGTATCGGTTGGATACGGCAGAAAAATTCAAGATACGTAAAAAAGGCTTGGATACGTAAGGAAAAACTTGGATACTTTGCATAAAACCTCTTTTAATGCAAATATAAGTTAAAAACAAACTAAATGAAGGTCTCTAATAATATTTATAGTCATACATATGAGAATTAAAACATTTATAAGTTAGAAAAGGCGTGCACGCTGATAACTCTAATTAAAAAATTAAACCTTAAGATTAATTTTTTTTTTATACAAAAACTAAGGTTATATTGTTGAACCCTAAGGGTTAGTGTATCTTAAATACAATTAGTGGGGGTTAAAAGGGATACGTGGTAACTCTGGTTAAAAAATTTTAACCCTTAGAATTTATTCAATAAAAAGGTATGTATTAGCTTATATTAGTTTTGCCAAACGCCCCGTAAAAGTTAGTGAATTTTAACCATAGTTAATAGGAGTTAAAATGACACATTTCTAACCTTGATTTTTTTTAAAGAATATTTTAAAAAAATAACTTTAGAGTTAAAAATTCTTAACCATAGGGTTAAAATATATATATTTTTTTGAAAACCAAGGTTAGATTATTGAATCTTAAGGGTTAGTGAATCTTAATCACAATTAATAGGAGTTAAATGAGACACATTTCTAACTTTAATTTTTCTTTTTTTAATTGCTAAAAAAATTAACTTTAGTGTTAAAATTTTTTTAACCATAGGGTTAATTCTTAACCATAAGATTAATATTTTTAACCATAGGATTAATATTTAATTTTTACAAAAAACTAAGGTTATATTTGACAGAGTGAGGATATCAATCCTCTAATAAGGTCATTAGTTTTTGGTAGAGTGAGGATTGCAATCCTTTAATAAGGTTATTAAGCCTTTGGTTGAGTGAGGATAGCCCTCCTCTTAAGTCTTATCCCTTTATGTACTTTAAGTCTTTTCAACCACAAAAAAAAGAAAAAAGAACAAAGAATGCAGAGTTCTTGCTGTCTCTTACCTAGCTTCGGCCGAAAGAGGGAAATGGGTGACTAGTGAAGCAAGGTGGCAAGGGTTGGGAACTCCTCCTCCTCGGGCGACAATGGCAACGTGAATTTGATGCTAATGGCACCGCACATGTATGTACCCTTCCTAAATCCCTACATTCTCCTAATCTCTTCTACTAAAAAAATTTGATTTTTTTTCTTCGTTTTCTATGAGTGACTGTTTTTTTTGGATGGTTTTTGCCAAAAAAAGATCATTGCCGACAACTTTTTTTTATTTTAAAACTACTGAAAGCCGTATTGAGGTGTATCGGTTCGATACGTTCAATACGGATATGTTGTATTTTTTTTTCTCCCTCGTATCTAGGTATCGGAAACCCCAAAAATCGATATGTATTGACCCATATCGGCTGATACGTACTGATATTTTGAACTATGTCTTTTAATTTAAGTCATTATATAATATTGGAGCATGATAGATCAAACAAATTATATGAAAAAACTCATGCTAGTCCTCAAATATCTAGAGTCCAGATGAGTTAAAGCTGTATTTAGTTCCTAATATTAGGTAGCAAACCACTACCAGTCCAAAATTAACAAATTGTTGCTCTAGTTAAGTTTGAAAAAGAAAATCTTATTATATAAAAAAAAGAAATTAATCAATTTGGGTTGTCAAATTCAAATTATCATATACCAATTTGCATCTAGTAAGCTGATTTCAACTATTTGAGTTCCCCCCCCCCCCCCCCATACTACCAAATTGTCAAAGAACAAAAAAAAAAAAAGGGAAAAATGAAACATGATTGTGATTTGTAACCAACAAAAACAAAAAAAAAAAAAAAAAAAAAATGAAACATGATTGTGATTATATTTTGGCTGTCCCCATTTGTTCTGTTATCGGGTGATGCCTTTTGGCTTGAAGAATGCGGGTGCCACTTATCAACGTCTGATGAATCTCATGTTCGGGTCACTCCTTGGCAAGACGGTTGAAGTGTACATCGACGACATCGTTGTGAAGAGTCGAGTACGAGGTACTCTTGTGGCAGACCTTGCTGAACCTTTCTCTGTGCTACGATCTTTCAATCTGAAGATCAACCCAGAGAAGTGCACCTTCGGAGTCACCTCGGGGAAATTTTTGGGTTATCTTGTGAGTCAGCGGGGGATTGAGGCTAATCCAGCTCAAATCCGTGCTTTGCTGGACATGCCAGAGCCTAAGTCGAAGAAGGAGATCCAGAAGCTGACAGGCCGGATTGCTGCGCTCAACCGATTTATCTCCAAGTCATCCGATCGTTGCAAACCTCTGTTCGAGCTGTTCAGGAAGGACTCCATTTTTGCGTGGACCCCAGAGTGTTCCCGAGCTTTCCTTGCCTTGAAGGAGTATTTAGGCTCAGCTCCTATCCTTTCGGTGCCAGAGCCAGGTGAAGTCTTATATCTCTATTTGTCTGTTTCAGAGCAAGCCCTTGGTTCCGTCCTGGTAAGGAGCTGTGATGGCGTGGAGAAGCATGTCTACTTCATCAGCAAAACCTTTCTCAAGGCAGAGTGCAATTATAGCAAGCTCGAGAAGGTGTGTCTGGCTCTTGTCTTTTCTGCAGAGAAGCTTCGTCCGTACTTTCATGCTCATTCTATCGTTGTCATCACAACGTATCCTTTGAAAGCCGTACTGGGACGACCCGAGCTGGCGGGGAGGATGTCAAAGTGGGCAGTAGCTCTGAGTGAGTTCGATATCCAGTATCGGGCCAGGAGTTCAGAGAAGGGGCAAGCGATGGCGGGTTTTCTTTCTGATTTCCCTGTGGAAGAGGAGGCAGAGGACATGGTTGTTGATCTACGGGAGCTCCCAATTGAAGTTGACAACGGAGATGCCGTTGTGGAGGGGGCCGAGTCGTCGGAATGGAGCGGTTGGCTGTTATACGTGGACGGATCTTCCAATTTCAGTGGTTCAGGACTGGGCGTTGTGCTTATAAGTCCGGACAACATCAAGGTGCAGAAGATGTCGCGTCTTGGGTTCACTGCCTCCAACAACGAAGCCGAGTACGAAGCCTTACTCCTTGGGTTGGGGAGTGCACGAGAGCTGCAGATCTCCACGTTGAGAGTGTTTTGTGATTCACAGCTCGTGGTGAATCAGGTGAATGGTGTTTATGAATGCAAGGACGATCGGATGAAGCAGTATGCTACTCTCGTTCGTTCGTTGTGTGAAACATTCACCGTTGTGGAGATTAGGCACACCCGGAGGGATGAGAACAGGCATGCTGATGCTTTGGTGTATCTAGCTTCCATGGTGCAGACTGACGAGCCCAGGGCTATTCTGATGGAGTTTCAAGAGTATCCTTCGATAACTCTTCAGGCACAGCGAGAAGTGTTCTTTGTCAATCCAGTCCCGAGCTGGATGACAGGGTTGGTGGCTTATCTGAAGGACGAAGTTCTCCCTATCAGTGTGAAGGAGTCGAGACGCATTCAGTTCAAGGCATCTCGTTATACCTTGGTGCAAGGAGAATTGTTCAGGAAATCTTTTGGTGGTCCCTTGCTGAAGTGTGTTCATCCTGTAGACGTGGAGAAAATACTTGCTGAGCTACATGAAGGTATATGTGGCATTCATTCGGGCGGGAGAACCATTGCCCATCGAGCTCTGGGGCAAGGTTACTTCTGGCCTTATATGCAGGCCGATGCTCAGAAGTACGTGAAGAGGTGCAGCCAGTGCCAGCGGTTTGCTCGCTTGATTCATGCTCCAGCTCAAGAGCTCAGCACTGTATCACAACCTTGGCCATTTGCGCGGTGGAGACTTGATATTGTGGGACCTTTCCCGAGGGCTGCAGGGAATCTGATCTTTCTTCTAGTGGCAACTGACTACTTCTCACGGTGGATTGAAGCCGTTCCCCTTGCACGTATCAGAGAACAAGAGGTGAAGAAGTTCTTGTGGGAGCACATCATCTGCAGATTTGGCATACCGCAGTCTATCGTTACTGACAACGGGAAGCAGTTCTCAGGACGGCTGATTGCCGACTTTTGCAGCGAGCTGAAGATCAAGCACGTCTTCTCTTCCCCTTATTATCCTCAGGGGAATGGATTGGCCGAGGCAGCCAACAAGAATATTCTCAATGCCTTGAAGAGAAGATTGGAAGATTCGAAGGGGAAGTGGACCACCGAGCTGCACAACGTTTTGTGGGGGTACAGAACGACTCCAAGGAGCCCTACCAATGAAACTCCTTTCTCTCTAGCGTACGGCATGGAGGCTGTCATTCCTACAGAGATCAGTTTGCCTACAGTGCGTTCTTGGCACAGCAAGAAGAAGGATGGAGAGAAAGATCAGAACACAGTACTCATGGCTATTCATCTTGACCTGCTAGAAGAGAAGCGAGAAGATGCCAGCATTCAGATGAGGAGGTACCAGCAGCGATTGAGGAAAGCCTACAACAAGAAAGTACAACGGAGAGTGCTACAGGTCGGTGATCTCGTCCTCCGAAGAGTGTTCCAGAATACGAGAGAGCTTAACAGTGGCAAGTTGGGACCAAACTGGGAAGGGCCCTATATCGTAGAACGATTGGGAAGTCCTGGAGTCTGCTACTTGAAAGACTTGCAAGGTAACCTCATCTCGAAATCTTGGAACATCATGAATCTGAGCCAATTCTTTCAATTGAATCTGAGATATGCTGTTTACATGCATCGTTGTGCTTACAAGTTTTTCAGTGATCTTACATAATCATAATGCTCATATTTCAACATGTGATTTGCTATATTATGTGCCTGCTCGTTGTGTGCCCGTTCATTGTCTACACTGTTCTCTGTCTGGTTCATCAGTGTAATATTGTGAATGTTTTGCAAGTAATTCAAATAAAGTTTTGACCGAACAACGTACTCATGACGAACACGAGTGGCTTATATAAGGATGTCATCTGAGCAAATCGAGTGGCTTAACCTAATGACATCCTCTGAGCATGTGCTTCGGAACTGAGTTACATTGCGTTCGTCCTATGAATTTTATTTGTCAGATTGCATTCACAGTGAATTACGCGAATGATGTGTCTGGATCAGTGCTTGCTCGCAATGCTTGTTCATAAGTGATTTTTCGTAGTGCTTTGCTCATTGTGAACGATCGTAGTGCTTTGCTCATGGTGAACGATCGTAGTGCTTTGCTCATGGTGAACGATCGTAGTGCTTTACTCGTAGTGAACGATCGTAGTGCTTTACCCGTAGTGTTAACTCGTGGTGCTTTGATCGTAGTACTTAATCGTAGTGCTCTACTAGTAGTGCTTGTTCGTTGTGCTTTGATCTTGATCATAGCGCTCTACTCATAGTGTTCTGCTCGTAGTGTTTTGATCAAAATAATTTATTTAGTGTGCAACAGTTATAATTACCACGAATATTCAAACATTCACATAGCGAGGCACCGTATTAACATCGGTGCAGTGAACTGTGAAAAATCATTCAATTACTCATGTTGTGTTCTTTCTTATTCTGTGTGCATGCGTTGTACTATGTTACGAGGTGAAAAGAAGTGCAAACATGGGAAAGAGGAGCGATCCATTCATATCAAGGGAGGAATTTTCATCGACAAAAACAGAAGAGGAGCAAGGGATCAGAGGAGCAAGGGATCAGAGGAGCAGAAGTTTAGACGAGCTCAAGATCAGCATCTAACATCGTTGCAGCAGGAGCGGGAGTAGAGGCTTCAGCAGTCGGGGCTTCCACCAGAGTAGCTTCATTGGCAGCAGGGAGTTCTGGGGCAGCTGGCTCGGAGGATAGCTCGGTCGGGAGGGGTGCAGGACCTTCAAGAAAGTGAGGCAGCTCGACGCCTTGTACCTCGGGCTCGTTGTCGAGCTCGATCAGTTCTTTGCTCGGAAGCTCATAGAACGTGGTTACGTCCTCTTCATTGTCTTCTTTCAAGCGTCCTTGTTGGCGGAGTGATTCGAGAACCTCCTTCTCGGTCTCAGCCCGATCTTCGTCCAAGAGCGTGTCCAGCTGAGACTGATAGTGCTGTTGCAGTCTCAGGGTCACGGACCTCTCGGTGTCCTCTTTGGCTTTCTTGGCCTCCTCGAGCTCCTCTGCCAGTGCTACCCTGGCTGGCTCAGTCTCCTCCAGCTGTCTGCCCAAGACTTGGGAGACATGCTCCAGCTCGCTGATGCGTACAACAGCGTTCTCCACCTCCTGCTTGGCCTTCTTTTCGGCCTCCTTTGCTGATCGTGCCTCGGCCTCAGCCTTCTCCCGTACCTTGGTGGCAGTGTTTAGCCTTACCTCAGCACGAACAGTATCAGCCTTGGATTGAGACAGATCAAAGTCTGCCTTGAGTCTCTCTTCAGCGAGAGTCTGCTCCAAAGTCTCCGTCCTATCCTTCCAGTAATTGATCCCATCTCGCAGCTGGGTGTACTTATTCTGGTTGCGATCACAGAGCTCTTGCACGAGCGTATTCATCTGCAAGGAAGTGTCTGGGCGTTAGCACAACGAGAAGTAATATCTCCAACAGTTGAGGAAGAAGACGAGAGAGGGAGAAGCTTACTGTCGCCACCGATTGGCAGGCGGCGTAGGACAACTCGGACAAGTGAAGTTGGCCGACCTCGGCGATGTCCTGGGGCAACCTCATCGCGTAAGTTATAGCTCGGGCGGCCTTCTCCGAGCTCTTCACCGATTCGTTCACGGTCGGTATCCCGAACCGAGAGAAGTCGGGAGACCAGTGCTGAACGAAGGACGACAGCATACTGGCCGGGAGACTCGTTGTGCGGGCTTCCGTTGCGGCCAAGGCAACCACAGCGGAGCTCGTGCTGGCGAGGGCAGTAGCAGCTTGAGAAGGGCCAGGCTCCGAGCTGGCCTCGGGCACTGCCGTTGTCACCGCTGCTCTTGGGCTTGTTGGAGGAGCGGCAGAGGTGGAAGGAGGAGCGGTAATGACTGCGCTCTCTTTCTCCAGGCGTTTGTCCGCCTTAGCCTTCTTCCTGACCTCATACTCGACCTGGGTGGGCATCTTTCTCTTCGGGTCAGCAGTCGCTGTACCCTTGGAAGAATGACTCCTCTTCTTCGTTGGCGGTGGTGGCAGTGGTGGCGGCTGAACCGTAGGACGAGCGGACCTCGGCTTCCTGCTTAGCGGGGGTGGATTTGTGTCAGTCATATCTTCTTCTTCTTCTTCTTCTTCAGCTAGATGAAGGGCTGGTGAAGGTGAGGAAGTGGAGGCGCCTTGTTGCTGTTGCTGTTGTTGGGTAGTTGCTGGAGTGCTGGCCGAGACCCGCGTGTCGGGGTTGAGTGGTTTCCACCTGATGTATTCCCCACCTCGAGCACGGCGAATACCAGTAAGGAGGCCTTCTTCTTCTGGGGCCAACTTCTTGTACGGGAACTTCTTCGGGTCAACTGCACACAGGAAAGCAAATGAGTACAACGAGAGTTAGTAAGGCGAGAGCATACAACGCACAACGAGATTGGGGTCAGGACAATGGTGCACATCGGACAACGGGTGACTAAAGTGGTATACCTGCTTCCACTCGGAAGACGTTGGGGACCAGGGAATTCTCTGCCTTCCAGCCGCCAGAGACGACGAATGGAGTGGCTTTCCATTTTCTTTCTCTATCGAGAATGCCTGAGACGAGCTCTGGATACAGAGGTTTCTTGTTCCACGAATAGTAGGAGTACAAACCATCGTCATTGTTTCGGCATCTGACGGCATGACAGAAGTGGAATAGGTGCCTAGCCTCTATTGGGTAGCCGTCCTTGATGAATTTGATCATCATGGACATGTACTTGTGGAAGCTCGGGTGCATCTGCCCCGGAGCAAGTTGCAGGGTGGACAGGACCTCATCCAAGACGGGATGAAGAGGGAAGCGAAGGCCAGCCTCAAGCTGAGAGAGATAGACAACGGTACAGGCAGATCGCCTATCAATGATAACATCATCTCGCTTGAAGTGGAGATTGACGTTGGAAGGGAAGTCGAAACGTTCCCTGTAACGGTTCAGATGTACCAACTGGTGTTGGCGCAGAGCTGAAGATTTTTCAATGTAGGCACCATGAGGTGCGCTACCTGTGCAACTGGCCTCATCATCGGAAGGGCCTCTAACTTCCTCTAACCTAGCGGGTTCTACGGGAACGATGGCGGCCATGGTGATTGGAAGAAACAGCGAAGAAGGGCAAAAACAGTAAATAGAGCGACAGAGTAGACAGAGCAGAATCACTCTGAGAACCAGAGAAGAGAGAAATGGAGAAACAGTAAAGAAATAATAAGAGATAGGGGTGAAGGGCGTACCGAACCAAAGAACTCAGAGAGATTGTTGAAGAGCTTGAGGAAGATGAACTTTCAGATGAGAAGAGAATTCGGTAGAGTAACAGTGCTTGATGAAACAGGGTGAAAGAGAAGGAGGATTCAGTGGGATTTTATAAGCATCTCCGGTTTGTGAAAGTACGCCACTGCCCTTCATCTAAGCCATACACCTGTGTCAGCGGAAATGAAAGTAGTGGCAAGACCGTCTTTTCACCAAATAGAGTAACCATCAGGGTCATTAAAACGTTTGAAATTCAAATCGACGATGATGACAGCCTGTCCGCATTAAAGAGACGTGACGGTTCGCACGCGTAACCAGCTGACGTGAACGGTCGACCTTCCCAGCAAGCGTTTAAAGCACGCAACGTTTCGTCTTCCGGAACAGTGCCAGGTATGATCTTTTTGTCCGTTTATGACGCTTCGAACTACGTTCCAAGCATCATAAAGGGGCAAATTGTAACGGATAAAATTCGTAAAACCAACTCAGCGTTGAGGGACGAGCTCGTTTTTATCGTTTTGTTCACGAAAGTGACACGTGGACACAAGTTGGGGTCACGAGCTTAAAATATCGGGGTCACACGTTGTCCGATGCACAACGATCCCGTTGTGCGCATTACGACGTCTTTGTTCTCTTGCAGAACAACGTTTCCGTTGTGACTTTGACGACGTGCTCGTTGTCTAAAGCACAACGTGAACGTTGTGCTCTTGACAACGTCGTTGTCGTTGTGCGAACAACGAGACCGTTGTCTCACCGACAACGAGGTCGTGCTGTGTTTTGAGGCATCTACGCCGTAACCGAGCTTGGGTCAACAACGAGACCGACTCGTAGGAGGAAGTGATCAGGAGGCGATCCATAATTCCGACAAGTGTGCCGAACTCGCCGTTTCGTGCCGAAAGCACTGTCTTGGCATTTAATGCTGGTCACTTCTGCGTACCGTCCGATCCCGTCCAATTGGACTTAGAGGAGGCTCTCACGTGTAATGCAACCGACGGCAGATATATCTCAGATATTTGGCAATGAGTGCTAAGACACGTGGTATTGACACCTATGGCCATCCATGGTCATCGATGGCCATACCAACCTTGCCCTATAAAAACCCCGTGATTTTTAGTGCACAGGACACTTGATCACTAACCCAGATCCGAGAATACGTGTTCAGTGCTCCTAGTGCCTTGAGTATTTTTCAGTGTTTGTTCTTGTGCTTACTGTTCACCATCTTCTACCCCTACTGACTTTACCATCGGAGTACAGGTCAGGGTGCCACACCCTCCGCTCCAACCTTCTACCAGTAAACCAGGACGTGGAAGTAGCTGCTGCTGACGCGTGTCCTTCCGGAATTTTTCCTCTCACACATATAATCCCATGTATGGTGGTTTAAATTTGGAGTTCTTTTCTTGGAATTTTACAGTCAATGTTATATCCCTCTTCTGGATACACCACTCTGAAATTTTGTTAGTGAAAGGACTATATGATAGTCCAATTAGTTCTTGTTTATTAGTTGTGCTAATCTAGAGTTTCAGGACTATTTTGCAATCATTTTAAAAGCTCTTTTCATGGGTATATCAATCTGGATTTTTTCATACTCATATTTATTCTTATGACATCTGTCGCGCCCTAAAATCTCACCTAAGTTAAAGTGAGACCTTAACACGTGACTTAATCATCATAACATCCTGTCATAAAGCATTTTAGACAATCTAAAATATGAACCTGGAAATTTTTCTTTAATTAATAATGATCAAATCTAAATATTTTCACTTAAAACTAAAACATAATAAATCATCTATCATGATTCTCAATTATCAATTTAACCTGACCATAAAATCTAAAATTAACTCTATTACAATGTCTTGAACTCAAATTTAAATATTGATAATTCAATTCCAGAAAATGGTCAATGATCCAGATTTCATTCATCCTCAGGATAATCACATGTTGGATCTTCTTCTTCCTCCTTGTACTATTTCTCTTCCTAATGTCCAAGTGCACAAATATCGAATCCCGAACCTGTTGAAATTAACAATTCGGCCGAGTATTGAAAACACTCCGTGTATATGAACTCCTTACTACCAATATAATAATATTAATATAAAGCATAAATCATAATTTCACAATATATGTATACATATAAACAAATCAGAGTACATAAACATATTTTCTATTCAATATTTATACGTGTTCACTTGTACTTATCTTTCTTACTTATCTTACTTGTATTTCTTATTCGTGAGTTTATCAAACAATATTCATTGTTCAATAACTTAAAATAACTCTATTTCATATATTGAGTAGATACTAACATATACCCTACTTAACGAGGTACCACATGGTTTACACATTATCCGGTGCATACGGTTTGTTTGCACATTATCCGGTACATACGACTTGTTTACACATTATCTGGTGTATACAGCTTGTCTGCTCATTATCCGGTGCATACGACTTGTCTTGCCTTAATCTTAGGCTTGTTGGTACTCAGGTCATGCAAAACTCAAAATACATTCAAGCTTGTGTACTTGTATACTTATATGAATTTCTTATATTCTTGCTTCTTATCATGCTTGTGTATATTCGATTCTTGCTCCTTATAAAACATTTGATTTTCCCTCTTAGATCTTTCAAAATAACTCACTCTTTTAGGTTTAGAATGATTTACAAACTCTCAACCCACAAATATAAGGATTATATATAGGGTTGGGAATCCCAAGGAATCCAAAAAAATCGAAAATTGCAAAATCCGAGAAAAATCGGCGTTTTGGGCGATCGATCAGCTAATGCGCTGAACAACAATTTTTATTTTTTAAAAAAGTCTCTTTGTAATGACCCATATTTTTATGCTCCATAATTAGGTGGGTAATTATTAATTTAACTAATCAAATTAAATTAATGATAATAAATAATTAAATCTCGATTAATATTTAATAAGTAATTATAAAAATAATTAATTTAGATAATGAAATTAATTTAAATAAGTAATTTTAAGATTTCATTTAACCTTATTAAATGAAAATTAAGTGTATTGACCAGTGTTCTCAAAATCTGTGTTAATTATATACGACCAATTTAATTAATGAGTTTAATATTATTAAATTATGTCTTACAATGAAATAGTTTAATTAAGTTAAATTAGAAAGTTGGATAATTTATTTGACTATATTATATTAATTAAATTATCAAAATTTATTCTTATTATTATTATTAAAATCTAATGAAATTAATTAGTATAATTACTTTTAAGTATTCTTAATTAATTTAATGGCCAATGGTCCGAGTGTATCACAGTACACCCGGATAAACACATGCAGGACTTAGTGCCTGTCCTGCCTAACGTGCACACCGTCACGCAGTCGACGCGACATCGCGGCTCGATGCAACGTGTATGACGACTCGATGTGATGAGAAAAAGAATTTGTCAAATAGTAAAAATAAGAAAAAACATCAAATTGACCAAAAAGTAAGTATCAAATCAACTTTAAAAGTAATAACAGCAAAATATTAAATTAATGGTTGGGTGTGGGGGGCATCACTATCCCAGCACCACATTCGGTATACACCTTGCGCACAGCCCCTCTCCTCTCATCCCACTCTTAATCTCTCACTCCCTCTCAAACTCCCTCTCACACTCTCACGGTTGGTCTTGGCTTGGGATTTTGGGAGATCAAGCAGGGTAAGAAGAAATAAGAAGAACAAAGAGAAAGAGGGGACCAAGAAGGGGAGATCAAGGGTATGACCGAACCCTAGAGGGGACCCACCACCAACAAATTGGGTAATCTCACCCCTTCTCTTCCTTTCTCATTTTGATGTTGTGGTTTTAAGTGATAAGGGTTAATAATCATGAGAGTTTTATGAAGTTAATAATTATGGGTAGTTTATGCCATGATTTGGGTTGAAACCCATAAGAGAATAATGGGAGGGTTAATCTTATGAATTTCTTTATCTCAAACACCATAAGATAAATTGGGATTGGATTAGAATGTAAAAAGAAGAATTATTATTGAAAGTAAATGGAAATTTCCTATGAATTAAAAAGGAAATTTTTAACTTGATAGTATAATTTTAAGTAAAGATCTAAAGGGGATTTTCTATGATGAGTATAAAATTGGGGTTTAAAGAATGGATTGAGCTAGAAATTGTTCCTACACATTTTAAACTTAGATCCATGGAAATGAATTTCTATAACATGAGGAAATGCATAACTCAAGTGTTATAGTAAGATTTTTAGAAAAGGTTTTCATCCTGGTAACATGATTTAAGTAAGGTTTTGAAAGAGGGGTTTTTTCCTATTATGATTATGACTTGGGGTTTTGCAAATGGGTTAATACAAAACCCAGAGCCTAACTTGTGAGTAGAGGAACCATTGAGTTTAAGTATCCGAGAATAGCTCGGATTTACTGGAGATGTCCTAGGGTTAAAGCGTAAAAGACCCTAATAGGGTAAAGGAGAGTCAATAAATAGTTAATGATAGGAAATCTAAAATAATTATTTGTGTTTAAAGGTTTGGAAAAGAAGAAGCGTTGTAGAGCGGGACCTAGACCGGCCGGAAATTCATCATTCGAGGAAAGCACGAAGGAGAGCCATCTCCAATTTAAGGTAGAGATAACTTTTCTAACTAATGGTATCGTAAACACCACTTATGTTAATAAATGATAAATGCTGAATGAGAAATATGATTTCCCTGGCTAATGGTAGCGTAAACATTACTTATGATTATAACTGATGAATGTGCATGTATATCTAGATGTAATCTTATGATTAATGATGGCATGAGTGCTAATTATATATTAGTATATATGAACGTCATAATGTATGCAGTAGTAAGATATAATGATGACCTATTGTATGTAAATTGTATGATATAACTGTGTCAGATAAGAAATGAGTAGGTATCCTTACAGTGTTATGATTTCTTGCCTTTATTGTTTCTGAATGATGTGCCTTATCTTATATGAATTATGTGACATCATCTTATGAGATAAAATGATCGTAAGAGTGAAAAGGTTTTAAACACAACATGTTCACAAGTGATATTCTCACAAACTCACAAGTCTTAGGAGCTCACAAGTCTCACAAGACCTCACAATTGTGTAGATAAGTTTATGTATGATGCTTGTTGAGTTTCAACCAGTTATGGATACCAACAACGTGCTAGTTCCTGGTTCACAAGTAGATGCAATTAGGAAAACGAGGGTACTGACCTGATTTATAAGTAGATGCAAAATTAGGAAAAACGATGGTTGGTACCTAGTTCACAAGTAGAAGTGTGACAGGAAAACGATGGTGCTAATAGTGGGACACCGGCAAGGGTCAACTAGTTGAAATCCACAATATATGTAACCTTGTGACCGATATAAAACTTTTGAGTTATTTTAAGTTATGCGCACAATGCATGTATTCTCTTAGGATAGGCATGATATGACTTGTATGATGAGACACACACAAGTATGCACGTCTTGTATGCTCACATGAAGTTTCGTACTCTGATTTCATTATATGTAATAGATTAAATTAAATGTATTGAGAATGTATGTTATGATGTTTATGCTTATTGTTAGTTAGAGTGTTATGTCTACTGGGCCGTATATGCTGAGCCAAAATATTCATGATTACAGGTTTAGAGTTTGAGACCGTTGTTCGACCTTGGATAGAGGACTATGTTGAAGAATTAGAAGGTGGCATCTAGGTAGAAGGTGACAAATTGGACAAATACCTATACTTTTGAGACTTGAACGTTATATTAATGTTGTAATAAAATGATTTGGATGAATGTTTAAACTAAGTAGGTTGAGTTGGGATTATTGTGAAGAGTTTTGGATTTATAAGGTTCAGTTTACTTTTGATTGAAAGATAAATGATCATTTAAAGAAAAAAAAAAATTAAGCTCATAATTCAGTATGTTTTTTAAGCTCTTAAGATAAATGAAGGTAAGCAGTGTCATGATTCAAAGTCCCATTTCAGCTAGGGGGGATTTTGGGTCGTGACACTTTTACTACTTTTTGACTAACTTTCTTTTCATGCAATTTATTACTTGGAATGAGTTAGAATTAACGAAATACATTTTTTTTTTTCTTATTAGAGATATTAAACATTAATATATCATAAGAATCATGCATTTAAATTTGACACATTTATCTAAAAATTTAAAACAATTTCACGAATAACAAGAATTAATTTCAGGTCTTTACAACATCCGAATGTGGAAATTTCCTGAATATGGGACTGTATTTCAATCCATTTTTGTACACCTTTTTGAAGTATCTTAATCTGGTCTTTTGTACTTATGAGGGCTGTACTATAGTCCATGTAGATAGGTGAATTAGATACTCATATGATAATGTATGGTTCAAAATATAGGTATCGGTCGCTATATCGTAAGTCCAAAATAGGTTATGTATCGGCGTATCGGTACCGTATCGGTTGGATACGGTAGAAAAATTCAAGATACGTAAAAAAGGCTTGGATACGTAAGGAAAAACTTGGATACTTTGCATAAAACCTCTTTTAATGCAAATATAAGTTAAAAACAAACTAAATGAAGGTCTCTAATTATATTTATAGTCATACATATGAGAATTAAAACATTTATAAGTTAGAAAAGGCGTGCACGTTGATAACTCTAATTAAAAAATTAAACCTTAAGATTAATTTTTTTTTTTATACAAAAACTAAGGTTATATTGTTGAACCCTAAGGGTTAGTGTATCTTAAATACAATTAGTGGGGGTTAAAAGGGATATGTGGTAACTCTGGTTAAAAAATTTTAACCCTTAGAATTTATTCAATAAAAAGGTATGTATTAGCTTATATTAGTTTTGCCAAACGCCCCGTAAAAGTTAGTGAATTTTAACCATAGTTAATAGGAGTTAAAATGACACATTTCTAACCTTGATTTTTTTTAAAGAATATTAAAAAAAAATAACTTTAGAGTTAAAAATTTTTAACCATAGGGTTAAAATATATATATTTTTTTGAAAACCAAGGTTAGATTATTGAATCTTAAGGGTTAGTGAATCTTAATCACAATTAATAGGAGTTAAATGAGACACATTTCTAACTTTAATTTTTCTTTTTTTAATTGCTAAAAAAATTAACTTTAGTGTTAAAATTTTTTTAACCATAGGGTTAATTCTTAACCATAAGATTAATATTTTTACCATAGGATTAATATTTAATTTTTACAAAAAACTAAGGTTATATTGACAGAGTGAGGATATCAATCCTCTAATAAGGTCATTAGTTTTTGGTAGAGTGAGGATTGCAATCCTTTAATAAGGTTATTAAGCCTTTGGTTGAGTGGATAGCCCTCCTCTTAAGTCTTATCCCTTTAAGTCTTATCCCTTTATGTACTTAAGTCTTTTCAACCACAAAAAAAAAGAAAAAAGAACAAAGAATGCAGAGTTCTTGCTGTCTCTTACCTAGCTTCGGCCTAAAGAGGGAAATGGGTGACTTGTGAAGCAAGGTGGCAAGGGTTGGGAACTCCTCCTCCTCGGACGACAATGGCAACGTGAATTTGATGCTAATGCACCGCACATGTATGTACCCTTCCTAAATCCCTACATCTCCCTAATCTCTTCTACTAAAAAAATTTGATTTTTTTTCTTCGTTTTCTATGAGTGACTGTCTTATTTGGATGGTTTTTGCAAAAAAAAATCATTGCCGACAACTTTTTTTTTTTTAAAACTACTGAAAGCCGTATTGAGGTGTATCGGTTCGATACGTTCAATACGGATATGTTGTATTTTTTTTTCTCCCCCGTATCTAGGTATCGGAAACCCCAAAAATCGATATGTATCGACCCTATCGGCTGATACCTACTGATATTTTGAACTAGTCTTAATAAGTTAATATAAATATTGGGGCAATG
>JABCRI010001132.1:0-43243 GCA_015143295.1 Tetracentron sinense | reverse complement strand
GTGTGCAATGCAGGGGTGAAATAAAAATTGTACAACTTGAGGTATATACATTGGAGAAAAGATACAACCATTACAAAAATAACTAACAAGAAGGAAAAAAAAATACTCACCACTCTTGATGACAAATAATAATAACATCAACACCTAAAATAAAATTTAGACCAATATCAATTGGCAAATGGATCACTCATTCACCCATACAGGGTTGAAATACAATTGATCTATGTTGAATGTAGATATCCAATTAATTATTTAAAAACAATAAGTAATATAATAACAAAGCAAAAGCTATTTATAAAGATATCAAACACCTAGCATAAACCATTAACCCTTCTATTTAAGTTAGTTTGTTGTCTTAGTAGGAAAGATACATAAAGAAGTGTATAGAAAGGTAAGTACGGACAAATTAAAAACTAACATAGAAACCAGCAAATCAGTATTTTTTTTTATCAGCAGCAAAATATTGTATAGATTATTCTAATCATATGGAGAAAGAAGACCAAGCAGGCTGGAAAATAAATTCCCCAACTTTTCTTATGTATAATCCTAAGAAACAAAGACAATTGGCCCACGACATTATGATCAAGTTCAAAAAGTGCGATTGTAGGTTAGCCAAAAAATGTTATTTAACACCAAGAAATAGAGTTCACGGAAAATTGTATTTATTGCAATCAACTCCAATTCTACCCCTCCGACCCCTCAAACGAAAGGGAAGTTCCAATGCCTTAATTAATGACCAGTGGCAGATAACCAAGGTAGCACCCAACATCCTGCAAATCTTCAAGAAACATAGGTAGTAAAGAAACAAATAAGAAGTTAATTCACTTTATCAATCAAATATAGAGGCATGAATAATAATAAGATGTGCTCCTAGAAGAAAGCTTATATACCATAGAAGAAAGGTTAGTTTGCCAATATTGAGAGAAAACTAATCACACTAAGCACCAATAAAAAACAGTAAATCCTCAATTTAGGATGTTCGTGTATCAAAATTTGGTATGAATCCAAATATTTCATAAATCTTATACAATATCCTTATCTTGTATTTTTGAACCATGTAATCAAAGTATTTCTACTCTTGTTGGTTGCCAGGAGTTCAAAAGACATCCCGGCTTTCATGAATATAACAAATTATCTTCACAGGTTTGAAATTTGAATTGATGATCAATGCTGGCTTTAGATTTATCTTTTGATTGTTTAAACTTGCAATAAACAGAACATCCTAGAAAACCAGTTTAAAATTCCTCTAATCAAAATTATACAAATCCTTGAAATTTCATTTTGCAAGGCATGCTAATTAAAGGAAGAAGATCAATGAGGTGAAAGTTCATGCATCTGTTCTCATCCAGATTAGTATAACATGAATGATTAAAATAGTTAAATATGTTGAATCAATGAATATTTTATACAATTGGAATGAAATCCTTGCTTTAAATGTTTTTTCTTCCTTAAAACTAAAATAATTTTACTTCATGAACATAACTATTAAATTTTTATTTTCCAGCATTCTTATTCTTGTACATTAGATTCCAATAATCGGAAAGAAAATTCCATTTGCATATAGTGATTAATAAATATATGAACAAATAATTGTGTAATTAATGAATTACCTATGTGATTAGAAAATCCATTTGTATCCAAACTTCTAACACCACCCAAATAGAAATTATCTAAACTGCCACTCATTTTCAATCCGAACCTGACTCATTACAAATTGGCTGAATAAGGAAAACTTAGACCCAACTGAATAAAAGAATACTAAGGATTAGAAAGAAAGTTTCTGTATATGTCATTAGTGTCATTACTGAGCAAAATTTACATGCATTATGAAACTGCACACAATGAGTTGTTGATTAGTAAACCCATATATGTTTCTTTGATGCTGCAGAGATGCATTATTGACAAGTCATTATTGAGCTCCAATCCAAAAATAGAAGTTCAAGCATATAGCCTGTCATTATCATCATGACAAAAGCAAGGAATTTAGCTAGAAGCTATTTCTCAATTCAGTTGAAGGCATTGTAAGTAGTAACCAATTCTAAATGGACAAGATCAAAGAGCAATCAAAGTTTTCAGATGAAATAGGTGGGTTGAGAATATATTTTCTCCTTTTACATGCTCAACTTCCAGCATCAAAAAGTCATACCATGATAGAACACACATACCCACTAACAACATGCCTTCAGTGCATTGTACAAATTTACATCATAGTATGCTCTTTGAAATACTTAAGAGTACCCAAAGGAACATGGCAGGATATTTCTTTTCTTATTAATAGACAAACACACATGGGTAAAATCCAAGCCGCTAGCCAGAACCCAGGTTGATGGTTATGCAGCTTATGCTTATCTTTGCTCAAATGAATCTTCCTAACATTATTAAAGGTAATTTAGCTATTTGTAAGAGGTGATTTTGAATTGCCAATATTGTTAATAGATTTCTGCCACGACCACTTAACTGAAATATCCAAAGAATTTTGTAACTTCTCCATTTGAATCAAATGAGGAAACCAGTAAGATGAAGGAGTTGAAGTTCATTACAATAAGGACGTGAATATTAGAAAGCCAAAAGCATTGCATTTAAGAGATACCTATGAGGGGGGGGGGGGGGGAAATCCACTTGCTTGATCTTGGAAATAAGCATCCTGGTATGTACAGTTGGCCTGTACAAAAATAACAAAGATTAATCAATCTGTATGCATGGATGTAAAAGAATTCATTGGAGCATTTAATCAAGCATCTAGGCTTCATAATAGAAATACCGAGTTAAAAGTCTATGAAATAGTGAGCGATCTACAAAATAGAAAAACAAGAAGCTTAAAGCATGAGGAAAGAGAGTCGGTATGGCGTTGTGTACATAGATAAATTACCTTTCCCTCTCCCTCTCCCTCTCTCTCTCCCTTAGAGCATAGATTTTGGCCAGAATTCAAGGGCATTGAATATTTCCAAAGCGTTGCGTCTATAGATGTGTCATCATTGGGTTTGCCGGCGCCGAGATGGGAGGACAAATAATCGGTGCGTCGCCACCGTCCTCCCTTGTTTCTACATCTTCACTCAAGAGAGAGCAGGCGGAAGGGCTGGATAAGGGAGAAAATGGAAACAAAGAGAGAGTAGAGGAGAGGAGGGGCAACGACGGAAGAAGAGCGTGAAGTCCTGTGAGAGCATTTAAATGGAGAGAATCGGAAAAATGAACCTACCTTGTGTTGCTTCGGATTCTATGAAAATAGGTGAATGATATGCTGAGTCCTGTGAGAGCATTTCAGAGAAGAGAATCAAAAAAATGTATCCACCTTATGACACTCTTTAGAAGAGGTTATGGAAGACGAAGATAAAGGGAGTGGGTTTCATAGGGAGAGGAATTTGAGAAGAGGATTACTTAAAGTCTTGGAACAGAGAACTCTGGGAAGATGAATGAGAGGAGATAAATGGGAGGAAATGAGGGTTAGGGGAGTCAACTTATAGTCGAAGATGAAATGTATTTAGATGAGAAATAGTTTTATTGGATTATGTGAATTGGGAAGTGGGGGTGTATAAAAATTAATGAAGGGTTAAGAATAGCAATTAGTGAGGAGAGAGAAACATAGACACGTGGAATGAAGTTATTGGTTGAATGGTGTGCCATGTGGCACCAATGTGAAGAAAATGGAGAACAATGGAGTGTGCCACGTGGATACCAATTGCTATATAGAAGTAGTATAGATGTGGGCTTTGGAATCTAACAAACCCTCTTTAATCGAAGGTCAAAATGCAGTGTGCACTACTAAGAGAACCTATGCCTAAACTTGAATCTGTTGCAGAGAAAAAAAGAATATATATGGTCTTACATTCCATGCAACGTTTATCAAATAAACAAAAAAAAAAAATCATGCAATCTAAACATAAATGATTGAAAGATAAAAGGAATGTGGGCTTTGGAATTTAAACAAACCCTCCTTTGTCGAAGGTCAAAATACAGTGTGCACTAAGAGAACCTATGCCAAAACTTGAATATGTTACATGGAAAAAAAAACATATATGAACATATATGATCTTACAATTCCATGCAACGTTTATCATTTAAATAAAAAAAAATTCATGGAACCTAAACATAAAGGAGGAATACCTTAGTCAAAGAAATCTCCTTTGTGAGTGTGGATCACCTCAATATGGGCAATGCATATGGCAGAGGCAAGGAGGCCAACTTCCCCTCTTACAGACCTTGATGGTAGTAGATCATAAAAAACTTTGTTGGGCAAATATTCCAAACTGCAATGGAGAAGAGAAATGTTGAACAATAATACTTCTTAATTAACAGAGGATATGAATTACCTAAATCACCCAATTATACACAGCAATGTGAATGATCTACATGAGTACATAATAAAAAAAACATAGAAGAAAAATAGGAAGCAAAAAATAAAATACAACCTCCCAACATTCCAAATCACTTTCATATCTAAAAGCTCATTCACCGCATGCTATGATAGGGAGTCTTCTTAAACACAACACTATTATCACGCTTTGCTTCAACACATAGGTTTTGGTAGGATGCTCTCTCTGTTTTATTTTTCTATCACACTTTTTTAGTCCAGATCTCAAACTAAAAAAAAAAATGCTTTGTGGGGAAGGTGGATAGTGAGAAGAGATGGAGAGTCGTTATAGTGGATTGGGGGATGAATAGGGGAGAGGGAAGGGGTTTCATTAGGGGAAATGATGAAGGGAATAAATGGGAAGGGGTGGACGTTTCAGGTTTGTCTTTCAATTTATAATGGTGAAAGCGAAGAGTCCATATTGGGATATAACTGATGTTATTACTTTGATATTATTAAGCCATCTCACTTAAGTTGTATATATGTGACCTCATATTATTGATAATTGACATTAATTAGGGAAACTTTGTAGATTATGTGACATATTTTTATTGGAGAAGCCTAACATGTAAGCGAAAACATGACATCAACCTAAAGAGTGAATGGTATGTTATGGGAGGTGCCACGTGGAACCAACCGGCATATAGTATTAGTTATTGATAATTGACATTAATTGGGGAAAACTTGTAGATAATGTGACATATTTTTATTGGAGGAGTCTAACATGGAAGTGAACACATGGCATCAACCTAAAGAGTGAATGATGTGCTATGGGAGGTGCCACGTGGAACCAACCGGCATATAGTATTAGTATAGATATTTTATTCTCGGTATCATCATTCTCCATATAAACCCTTCTTAGGGTAATGTGTATTATTAATTCATCCAAAATTATTCAATAAATTAGTTTATTAACATGGTATTAGAGCCTAGGAAGCACGGATACTTTGAAAATGGAAACGTACCTGTATCGCCGTATCGGATACGACATTCTAAGGTAAAACTTAGCTGTTTTTCATAGTTTCTGCCGTATCGTCGTATCTAAGTATCGTTCATACCCGTGCTTCCTAGATTAGAGCCATCAATCCTTTGGTGACCTCTTAGCTCTTATTTTTTTCTTTCCAACGGGTGGTGTAGTCACCACTCGTTGGGTGTGTAACTTTTGATTTTTTTTTTGAATAAAATCCTATCATCACCCTCTGTACCTTTACAACCCTTAATTCAAATACTTGTATTAATGTCTCACGATCTCCCTTTTTCTTTTCATTTATTGAAGACCTCTCCAACAAAAGTTTTTCTTTAAATCATGGGTAATACTTCATGTGTTTTGGGAGAAGATCATGACAACCTGATCTAGTAGGCCACTGGCTCCGACAGACTCAATAAAATAAGCATGATGCAACAAAGATAGACTTCACAAACTGGTGATGACCACGAAGCACAGTTGGAAGTTCTAACTATTCATCAACAAATCAAGGAAAATCAAAGGTAAGGAGTACTCAACTTGTGGCAAACTCATGAAGATCTTGACCCTCATGTGTTTGATGGGGAGGAGTATTAGGGAAATATTATGCTAGGAAACTAATAATGTAGTATCTATGAGATACACAAAATCTCATAGATAATTTTAGATTAATATCTTAGATTTTGATTGGTATGAATTAGGTTGATTGAGATGGTGTTTAGATTATGTAGGATATATTTTATTCTCTATATAAACCTTTAATGTGTGATTCATCCAAACTATTCAATGATATTAAGTTAGCTAACAATAATTACACACATGCCTGTGTGAACTGAGTGTGTATCTCTTATCGGGTTCCACTCCTATTAAGTGTGGCAATTTTCTTAGGTAATTGATATTTGATCCCCAATTAATAAGGTTAGTATCTGTTCGAGGTTGGTGGACGGGTGAATTTTCCAACATCACACCCTCCCGAGACTTGGTCCCATGTCAAGTGAGTGGGACTTGATCCCATGTCAAGTGAGTGGTGTCAAGGTTGGTGGACGGGGTGAATTTTCCAACATCACACCCTCCCAAGACTTGATCCCATGTTAAATGAGTGGTGTCAGACACACCCAACAATGAGGCAAGCGTTTGCTTCCCTAGGTGTGGCAATTGTGATGTCTACTTGTATTCTCAACTTCCAATGCTAAGCATCTAACAACACAACAGATATTAACACTAACCAAATAATAAAACAAACAAAAAATCATATAATAATAGATAAATATATTAATATCATATAAACTAATATTTTTAACTAAATCAAGCCCTAGTTGAAGATGTTTTAATGAATTGAACTTGAACAAAGATGGCAAAACTCAAGATTGAGAGCTTGAACTGAACTTGAACACCTCTATAGTTTAATGAGCCAAACCTTAACGCCAATTTATTTGGCTCGAGAAAACCATCTTCTTTAACACCAATTTATTTGGCTCGAGAAAACCATCTTCTTTTTATACCAATAAATCCACTTTTTTTTTGCTTTCTTCATTTAATAAATTAAGCTTAAAATCTTCATTAATCATATGATGCTCACAATAACTAGGAGGTGGCTCGAAAGCCCACTTACACAGTAATTTTTTGTGTTCAAATTAAGAGATTAACTATGAACAAGAGCTCTAGTTTAAAAGATAACAAGAGCAACCCAAAACATGTCTTATATATTGCAGGGATAGTTTGGAAATTACAATTATAAAACAATGATATTTCTATCAACTAAAATATTTTCTTTAACTAGCAAAAACCCAGTGCGATGCACGGGTACGACATGCAATACTGTGCACGCTTACATTTGATCCAACATCCTTGATAGTGTAGTTAATTAAGAAATAATTTAATGATTAATATGTTTATAATAAAAGAAATTTAAAAAAAATAAAAACCTGATTTTGTAATATGATCCACTGGAGAGGTGAACCGTGTGTTTGTGCTTTTTTTTAAAATAGAGAGAGATAGAGAATGGCCGAATGGGGAAGAGATGAGAACTTTGTTTTTTTTTCTAAGAGAGAGAGAGATGGAGAAGAGATGAGAATGTACTATTTTGGTTAAGAGAGAGAGTGTAAATAGGGAAAGATACGAGAACGCGTGTTTCCTAATATTAAATGAAGGTTAATTTGAGAGTTTTTTAATTTCTACATAGGATACCACCTATGCATTTTTAAGACCATTGATTTTCTTAAAAGAGTGGTTTAGATGAGGTGTAAAAGTAGGGAGTAAGAATAGAGAGTATCCTTAGACTAACTCTAATTTTATTATCAACTTTTCTCATAATTCTAAGGAACAAGAAAAAAAATTCCCGAACTAACCATGGTAATCATTGATAGAGCGAAAAAATAATAATTGATAGAGCGAAACAACATTACTCTAAGCCACAAAAATTGGATGCATTAATTTCAAGTTGGTGGAATCTTGTGCTTGGGCATTGGGTGACAAATGACAATGTTATGATAGATAGAGTGATCTCTGTCAGAATATTAAATGGATATTCAATAATAATTGTTTTGCATATATATAAAGGTTTTTTTTTTTTTGCTGGAGGATATCATTTACCTACATTAGTACAAGGTTAGTGGTTAGCATTTGGGAATTGGAGTTCTTGCTACTCATTACCCAGGGAATAGATCCTAAGACCTCTCTATTGAGAGAGGCGGGGTGTTTGTTTTGCATAAAGTTAAATGTAGTATAAAGTGTGACAACCTGATCCATAAGTAAAGAATTAGTGGCATTACATAAAAATAAGCAATACCGTGCTATCACCAAATTTTTTTTTGAAAACTTGCTAATTACAAAAAATGGATGGAAAAATACTTTATTCTCATCGCTTGTGCACCATGAAAACAACATAGATATTTGAAAAGAGATCCCCAACACCATCTTGATGATATGTGTTTTAATGAAGTGTGAGTGACCAATGTGAGTGACCAATGAGTTCATTGGTTGATTAGAGTAGGCTAAATATGATTATATAAGTTGCTCACATTGTAGTTGATATAATATACAATAGATTCAACCCCAAATATAAAAGAGGAGTGATAGCACCAATTGCTGATTTTGAAAATTTTCCAATCTCTCACTGTGGGTGAGACAAATGTTGTTGTTATCCCTTTAACATGTTAAAATAAATCAAAAAAAAGTTGTGGCCTCAATTGGTTCTAAGGGTAACAGGAAAAATAGTGACACGTGTCGCAACAACAATGAGAGTTTGGAAAGTTGCGACTAGGGCTAGCATTTCTTAATATAAAATTAAAGAGTATGTGAATCAATTTTAATAAGAGAGAAAACACACTAATTTGAATGATTTTCAGTACATAATGGCACACTAACTCATTATAACATATTTTACAATTTTGGGTATTACTTAAAATTTTAATTAATTGCCTATATGTAACTGGTATTCGCAGCCAATGGCCGACAATGTTACCTCACCTAGGACAGATGCTCAAATTGTTGTGCATTGCATATTTTGGTTACTTGATTCAACATGCCACTCTAAATGATCAACAAACATATGCAAGAAGTCAAAAGGTGTTGATGATGGAAAATGATGCGTTGACACATGGAAAACATTTCCTAGTCAGACCAGATTCTAAACCAATCAGAAGCCACGTGGATAAAAAATTATGATAATTTAAAAGGTTTCATTACCTTAAAATATGTTTTGCTTAAGAATAGACCTTGAGTCAATAGTGTATCAGATGCTCATTTATATTGTTTTTATGGTTTAACACTTTTAAATGTGATAAACTTTCAGATACCTTGAAATATACCATATTCGAGAATAAGATCCGAACTCCAAGCATGTTGATTAGTTCACTACACATTCATGACCTGAAGTAGTTCGAGTGTTTTCACAGATGATATGATCAAAGGAGCATATTTTGATCAACTGATAAGCTTTCAGAAATTTGATGGAAAGCTCAAAGGCGGCATACTTTGTCACGACTAATTAAATTCGTCTTTGGTAAGACTTCAGTAGAATCAGATTATTGAATGTTTTCTAACGTCATTATGATATATTATTCTTCAAGACAGGTCTTGAATCAATGACGTTGGGAGCTTATGCTGATCAGAAGCTCGAAGGAGTCATACTCCGTTGAGACGAAAATGGCGGTTACTAGTTCAGCCTCGTCTTCATAGGGATTCGGTAGAATCAGATCACCATGTACCCTATTGCCTTGTCAGAGGGTAAAGGTACTGGTTACCTTCCTCGTGGGAATGGGCGTGTGTGTTCCCCCCATCTTCTATTCCAGCAAAGTATGAATTACTTTCTTGGTTGACAGTCAAGAGGAAATTCTGGGATGAATCTTGCCCCATTTTCCTGTGGGCTATTGGAGGAAAACGTGGTCTCCATAGTCTCATTCTCTCGTACTAGATGATTAAGGCCTGGAGATGGATATCGCATCCACCCTGAGAATAGTGCCTTCATCCAGCACTTATGATTTCTCTAAACAAGGTATCTCAAAGGCGTATGACCCGCTATTGGTGTACGATGATCTATATATACATATATATATATATATGTATGTATGTATGTATGTATGTATCTGGGGAATGATTATGAGATGTGGTTTGGAGGGCTAGGAGAGAATTTGTTAAAATAGATAAACGCTTTGAAAAATGGTTTACTCATTTAACCTTTGAAGAATACATCTGGAAGGCTGTTTAGGTCATAACAGCCCAAAGTAGTTAGTTACAACCATAAGTTGGTTATGACAGTTTGATGAGTTGGCAGCTATTTCTTAATAAAAACACGTGGTACTTAACAAATAGACTCCCTTTAATGGATGTCAGTTACTTTTAACAGAATACATCTATTTGTTAACAAATAGGCTTCACTTAACAGATTCTGTTTACATTTTAACAGAAAGACTCCTTTTAACAGAAAACAGTTGGCATGTGTCAAAATTGGTTAGCTGTCACATCAGAAAATATTTTGATTATTAAAATAAAATTTTCTCTATAAATAGGGAAAGATTCGTAGGATTAACAAGGAGATTTCGGGAGTGAGATTGAGACTTATACTTTTAGAGCCTTCGGAGTAGAAAACTTGAGAGAGAAGTTTCCATTTCAAGCACTTTGTGTTCTTGAGTTTTCTTAAGAAGGAAAGCTGCTAATTCATTTGATGTTCTTCACTGTTCCTTCTCTTTTCCCTTTGATCATTTTTATGTTTTTTTTTTTTTCTCATTTTATTCACTCTTTCAGGAAACCTGAAGCAGTGCAAATGTAACCAAACTGTTTCAGGCTTGCAAAACAACCAAGAAATACAAAAAGAGGAGGTTGCTGACGATGATTAATAAATTCTATTCAACAAATCTATTGTTCCAGATGAAGATCTAAAGTTGCAAACTCATAGTTGGCAGACCCACTTCAGCAATCCAAATCCTCAGTTTCAACAGAAGGTACCATCTGATGAACCTAAACATAACAATCAATTATCATGCATGAATCAAATAAGTTTCACCCTTCAAGAGCAACAATCAATTAGCACAACAAGATCTTGTGATCTATGAAAGAGCAACATAAATTAGCTTCTTAAACATGAGTATTTGAATACTAAAATAACAACATGAAAGAAACAATTAGAACATGATACATTAAGCTTAAAAAATGGCATTAGAAAATGGCACACGACCTTGATTTGTTGAGCTCCAAAAATGCAGGGAAATTTAGCATGACACATTTTCATTACTGCCATTTAGAGTAGGAAATACCCAACTAAGGCATGAGTTATCTTGTCATTCTAACATAACAAACATCAACATGAGAGCATAATATGGTAGCATCATTTTATAAGATTTCTAACCCAAAACAAATAAATGAAAATCAAAGGAGGAGTAAATAAAAAATCTATAGAAAACAAAAAAAAGTGAAAAAATATTTGAATCCGTGACCCCTAAAAGAAACTATAGAGGGTAAAAATTTACATTATTTAGAAGCAATGAAAACTAAAAGCCAATGATTTAAAAGAAACTTTCAATTAAAAGAATTAGTCAAAGATAGGTTGAACAATCTTAGATGTTTGACCTATTTTGACATTCTAGAAGCATTTAGGGGGCTTCGAGCCTTCGATTGGCGAAGACGACATGGTGCTTCTATGATCTCTTAAATTCTTCGAGACCCCACCAAGGAGCTAGGCATGAAGAAATTTCTTAAATTCTTCCCACTGGTTTTCTGCAATTGAGCAAATCAAATAAGAAACTCAAATGAGTTAGAATGATGAAGATACAAGAGAGAGATAAATAGACACAAAGATAAAAGATAAAAAGAATATAAGGCATAAAGAACATAGAGATAAAATATGAGAGATTGTATAGAGAAACTGAGAAGACGACAATGGGAAGATGAATGGACTGGGAAACTGCGTTGTAAGAAAAGGAAGATGACCAGATTGGGAAGAGAGGAAAAGGAAGATGAAAAAGATTTTATTTTAATGCCTTAAATAGGTAGATTCTTAATGTATGAACATAAAGAGAAATGAAGATATTAGTGAATTAATGCATTAATTAAGAGAATGTTAGACGAGAGAGATGAAGACTTAGAAATAAGCAATTAAAAGAGGTTTAAGAGAAGAGAGTGGGAGAGGGAGACAACTAAACCGACATATGACATCAATTTGGAGCACAAACCGTGAGTTATAGGTGGTGCCACGTGGAACCAACTGGCTTATGGTAGAGTAGAGTAATAAATTCCCAAAATATATATGTAAAGGCATATTTTGGGTTGCTCCTTTTTTTTATTTTTTGAGTTTGCTCCTCCTCAATTGGAGTTCTATTCATATATATTTTTGTTAGGTCCACTTTCTTTTTTATCTACTCTCCTCTCCCCCCTTCTTGAACAATAAGACAAAAAAAGTTGTGAAATCTATAAAAACAACCATATTTTTATATTATTGTTAAAAAAAAAAAGGTAGATGAGAAAGAAAATGACATAGCATTACCCATTTTTTAATATCCATTCAGTAGTGTTTAATACATGTTTTTCTTTTAATAATTGTGGATATCCTGAGCCTTGAAAGCTAAGACTAATTCCACGGGCTACATAGGGAATACACCCTCATGCACCCCATGCAACCGTTAGTGGGGGTGCCAAGAATCGAACTCGAGACCTCCGGGGTTATGGTTCATCCAGGTGACCATTGGGCTACACCATCAGGGGGTTAGTTAGATCTTATAGAAGCCTTGAATGCTAGGCTAACGGTTAACATTTCAACCGCCACAATCCGTGGAAATGAATATCAGGCAACCCAAGCAACCAAGCAGGTACACACTGAATGGGGATTATTGAATTACTAGGTTGTTGGGAAACACGTGCAACAACCCACAATGATAACTGAAAGACAAAAAAGATAAAATAGAAACAAGATGCAAAATAAGGGTACAAGATTTACGTGGTTCCTTTAATGATGCTTATGTCTACAAATTTACACCAGTTTCACTATGCTCAAATACAAAACCAAAACAAAACAATTACAAAGTTTTCTCAATCCGGAATCTTTCTTAGTGATAGGAATGATAAGAAACCAACATAAAAATATATTATAGACTAGTGTTCAAACCATAAAACAAAAAAAACTGAATCACTGTATATTTTGATGATCCCGCGGCACTTGCTCGAGTCAATTGATTCTCGCTCGACCGAGTTAGATACGGGCTTGCATGAATTGCTCAAACTGAAATTCCAGTAACATATTAGCTCGAGCAAGGACAAACTCGCTCAAGCCAACCCTCGAACAACTTTTTTTGGTTCGAGGACTGCACCCAACGAGCTAATCGCGTGGCTCGACCTGCGACTACATGGTAAAGTGCAAACCCAGCTCCATACATAACATAACATGAGCCTCACAAGAGTCAAAAATAGAGGAGAAAAAGAGGATCCGGTTGGTTTCAGAACCGGAACCCAAGCTCCTTCATTCCCCAGATCTCTTGATCTGGATTGAATCATCGACTAGAAGGAATGCAGTTCTTCGGAGGGTCGGAGATCAGCCCATCCCCGCCGGTACCGCCGGCATCGGGAAGCAACGCCCACATGATCTACGTCTTCAACAGGAATGGAGTCTGTCTCTTCTACAGGGAATGGAATCGCCCTCTCAGGACCCTCAACGTCCAACAAGATCACAAGCTCATGTTCGGTCTCCTCTTCTCCCTCAAATCCTTCACCTCCAAGATGGATCCCACCGGGTATTATATTATATTATATTATATCTTCTCATTACATTACACTCTTCAATCTCCAAAACCTAATTACTGTTTTCTTATTATTCATCATTTTATCTGAAACTCCGCTTCTAGATTGATCAAATGCCTAGCTAGTTGAATCAACCATTTGTTTGGCATGCTTTGTGGTTGTGTGAATCGTTTTTTACCGAATTTGGCAGTGTGGAGAAGGGGAATCTCGGGGTGCCTCAATTACCAGGCCAAGGATGTTCGTTTCATAGCTTTCGTACTAACACATACAAACTAAGTTTTATGGAAAGTCCATCCGGGATAAAGGTCAGTTTTGATGATCTTATATGTTGATGATTCGTATTTATCTTGAATTTTTATACGAAGCAGAAATCATATGAAACTGGAATTTGCTTGGGATTCCACGAATTGTAAAGGATTTCAAGTCTCTGGTATTCCCTTGTTTGCTTAGCAAGTGAATCAGTTGGGAGCAAAACTTTAATATTTTGGCACATGAAAATATCACATCAACATTTTGCTTATTTAAGAACGGAATATCAACAACTTTTCTGATGTGTCAGAATGTTGTTGGTCCTTTGTAGCCATGAGTTACAAAAAACATAGTTGCGGAGTACCTTTATCTGCAAATATCAAAGTAATATGGGTATTCTGAGTTATTCACTCGTCTTGAACAATTTCAGATTTGTAGTATAACTTGTGGGAATGACTCCATGTGCTTATTGGTGTAGCTTGACATAGTAGATGAGTACCTATTTATCTACAATTAAAAAAGCTCTTCAAGGCATTCTCAGGTGAAAGTGTTGAGTTCCTTACATAAATCGCATAAGTTATCCCAGAGATTAGAATTGTTTGAGAATCATGAATTATTGGGATGAAACGATGTAATGTCACTAAACATTATTGTATTCAGCTGTGTTACCTAGGCACGTGGTACGGGTGCCAAGTGCCTAGGTGTCTAGAGGTGTTCGGCACGGCAAGCTCTAAAAATCCCAATACGGTGACACAGACATACAATTTTTTAAAAATTATTATATATATATATATTTATTATAACTCAAAATTTTTAAACAATAATAGAAAGAGGGGGGATCACATGTCTCTAGTTTTTTTTAAAAAAATATATACCTAAGTTATAAAAAAAATACTCATATAGGGAGTGAAAATGAGCAACAAGAGAGAAAAAAGAGAAGAGAGACCGCTGCTCTCCTAATAAAATTTCTCTATGTTTCTAAAAAAGCAACACAACTTGAAAAAAAGTTCATAGCAATTGTATTTTTATAATGGCATGATATACTTGAAGCACCACGTGCCTAACCATAATGTTGACGTCACCATGACATGGTATAGGCATGTACCAAGGAGTGTCGTGTCGTGTCGTGTCCAAGTATTGGCAGGGCAAAATTTGGAAAAACTGAAGTGCCTAGGTAACATTGGCATTCAGCCTGTGATCCTTGACATCGACGGACATGTGAACATGGAATATGCTAGGGATGGTATAATTGTTTGATGTGGGAAGGATTATTAGAGATTGTGAGGACACAGTGCAGGTTACCTATTCAGGTTTGGCAGGGATTGCAAATTCAAATCATGCAAAGTTATTGGCCTTGATACAAGGGCTTGTGTTTGCTAGGAGATTTGGGTTGTTGCTGGCTTTCTGCTTTGTGTGGAGGGGGACTTGAGAGTGGCCATTAGGTGGGCCACTGTAGTTTCTAGCAGGCCTTGGCGTTTCATTAACATCATTAAGGAAGTGCACCTGATGATTTCGAGGAAAAATATCTCATTTTCTTGGATACCTATACCTGCGAACTCCTCTCCTGACTTTCTCGCTAAGGAGGAGGCTAAGAAGGACATTCTTTTCGTGAGCTGTCTTTTTTTTTTTTTTTGATTGGTGAGCTGTCTTCTTCTTGTTATCCTTTAGGTTGGAGACATACATGATTTCTATCTGTGTAGCTCCTTGTTGTGGCCTGCTTTGTTGGAGCAGCCTTCTTTTGTTCCCTTGTTTCCTTTTTGATTTGCTGAATAAATTCTCGTTACTGATAAAAAAAAGGAAAAAAATTGTTTGTGTCAACTATCAAGTTTGGAACTAAGATGATCTGTTACTTCTTTTTTCTCTTGCCTTTACAGTTATCTTCTTCAAATTTTTATCCTTTTGGTCTTACCTCCACTTCGAACCAATAATCCAACTTCTAGCAAAATTTGAGGTCTCCAAGAGGCATGTGAGCTGTATAATACGAACATGCCTTTCATGAAAAATTTTCCCCTGTTAAAAGTAGGTACAAAAAGAATTAGATGGGGAACTGTGTTACAGGAACCAAACAGTTTTTTATGAAGAAAACAACCACTTATCCTTAAATTACGAGTATTAGTGATCAACTATATGAATACTCCTATCATAAACAACTACTTATATGTATAAAAGCAGTTAAAAAGGAATGAAATGACTTAAGATATAGGACTGACTTTTAAAATGGTTCATAATTCATAAAACCCAACAATTGCTAGACATTTTTCATTTTCTATATCCCATTAAATGATTCACACGTTCTTGGCTCACTTGCTATGAATTCTCACAATCACCATTGTGGTCAGCAAATGATCCAATTCTAAAGGTATAGGCTTTGAAAACTCTTTTTCAATAAATTTATATTGTCTTTGTGCACATGGAACATTTTACTGCATACTTGATGGACGTGAAGATTTGTTATGGTTTTTTTATTTCTTTTGAAAAAGTTTCCATCTTTGCATGATCGTGCGACTGATAGTCCCTCATATTGATATCAGAAGTTTTTAGTAATTCTTTTTCCCTGCACAATACTGATTGCCCCAGTGTGTATATCTATATGGTGCAGATTATATTGGTCACTCATCCCAAGATTAGTGACCTACGGGAGTCCCTGAAGTACATTTACAACTTATATGTGGAATATGCTGTCAAGAATCCGCTCTATACTCCAGGAACTCCAATTAGGTGATTGTTTAACGTACATTTTTTAAACCTAGTGAATGGTTCCAGTAGTTACTATCAGTAACAAGAACATTGATTCATCCCAACAGAACTAGGAGATCTCCTCGGTAAGAACTCAACTTGGTTGGATTGTCACACCAAAATTCTTCCTCTCTCTTAGATAGTCAAAAAATAAAAAAGGAAAAAGGGGTCTCGCTACTGATCCGTAATATATATTTACTGTTTAGATGTGTCATATTATTAGTGAATTCCTCTTCGACCTAGGTGATCTCCAAAATTGGACCCATCCAATGACTGAATGACTGGTCTCGCACCAATGTGTGTCATGACATGTCATGAAATTTCATGGCCCTGATTAGAATATTTATGTTTTGATCACATTTATTTTAGTCATGCATATTTTCTACCAGTGTATATTATGTACATCAATTATTATCCAGTCATCTGGATGCTGATCAAGATGATGTTGCTGGAGAGTCAACACATAGTCCTCGAGTAGATGCTAGTAGAAATAGCCCGGGTTATGAGTGAAAATTAGGGCGGATCAATCTAAGACCTTTCCTTTTGCTAAATGGGGTTAATGATCATTACCAACATGGTTGACATAATTTATGGGGATTGTGTGTGTGATAATTACATAGGGTAGTGATCAATCGATTGATCAGTGAGGCTTGATAATACATGCTAGTCGATAACCACCTTTTTGGTTTATCTGGATTTGAGGATTATCTCTGTTCTTTTAAATGATATAAGCTTTTTTGGGGATGCCACATGGTCGCGTAAATAATAGTTTTGATGCACATTACCATTTTGTAGGAGTTTTTATTATTCTTAGAAGAATCAGACGGAATACCTTAGACAAACTCATTTTGGCGAAAAATATAATTTTGAGAAAATTCAAACAAACCCAAGAAATTGTTTGAGAGCTCTCAAATTGCATTGGTGTTTCTCAGAAAATTGATTTTCATTTTAATGCTTTGTTCATAAAATCTAATTTTTAGATATGTATTTCTTTTGCAAAAATTGGTTGTAGTCAAAATCTTTAATTTGTGAGAGACATGTGTCTAACTCCACATAGGGGGAGGGTTGTTGAGTTTATTAGCACTTCTTTGAAAAAAAAGGTCTTGGAGGAAACACCTTACTCAAACACCTTACTCTTTTCGTGTATTTTTAAGAGGGAAGTTGAATAACTTGAATTGGAGTACTCTTTCATCAGGAAACTTTGAGAATATGAGAATTATACATATTTTTCTTTGTAAATGTGGGTATCCTGGGCCCAGATTCAGCTAGTCCCACGTGATGGATAGGTAAACCCCCAACCCATACATCCGATATTGAAGGGAGCCCAGATTCGATTGTAGAGTAGCTAATGTTGATGGCCCATATTCAATCTATAATAACAAGGTACGGAGGTCTCCCCCCACTTCTTTTCATGTCCAAAACTCTTATTAATAGGTTGAAGGCCTCTTATCAAGTTTTGGAGAAAAGTAGGGGGTGAGATCTCAAGCATAAAGGCCATAATATTTATGATTTTTGCCTAATTTGTTTCAGTTTTAGTGCTCTGTAGCATGAGGTACATGTGAGGTTTCATGGTTTGAAAAACCACATAGTCAGCACCATTTCTAAATGGTACTTATTGTGCATCATACTTGAACTAGATATTTACCATTTATTTAACCGTATTAACCATTTTCTCAAGAAAAAAAATGTTAAAATAATTTTATTTAGTTATTTAGAGTTTCGACACACCTCCCATGACATGCATTGTTGCATATCTTACAGAATAGAAAGTTGAACATGCCAATTGACATATTCTGTTGGCATCTCATCATATACTTCATATACATTTTATTTTGACAGTTGGTTAATTTTAACGTTTTGGAAATGGATAGCTTCTCTTATGGCCATAAAGTGTTATAGAAATATATCAAGATTAAATAATTTCATGAGTTTGATCCTCACCAACCAAACTTTGAAGTACAGGGAGTTGAATTGAGTAACTTACACCAAAAATATTCTTCTAAAATCACCAGACGGCTAGAAGATTTTCCATGTTTATAAATTATAATTATAACCTATTTTAACTCGGAATGTCATATAAAGACATGATATTTATCTCTCATAGAGTGATGAATTAGGTTATTTGATCTATATAATCTTTCAGTGCGGAAATGCTAACAGAGATCTGATTACCCTAGATGTATTAGGCTTAAATGTTGCCAATTCTAGTACATCTGAGTCTTGAATCACAATTACTTGATTTTGATATCAAAAATGCTATTCCATTTCCATCATTCCATGTACGGCAATCAAATGCTTTAGCACTTTACCACCTCAAAAGCCATTTTGTTACTGTGTGAGTTAGTGCTTAAAGCGTCATGTTCTTACTACAGGTATATATATGCGTGTGTGTGTGTGTGTGTATATATATATATATACATGTCTGCCCTTCATTTTGTTTAAGGCACCTGTGTGTGCACATGATTGTGTGTCTCTTTTTATGCGGTGGGGATTGGAGCTGGAAGAGACATTGTGATGACATTGGAGTGTCAAGCATCTTATTAAAAGATACGAGGGTTCCAACCAAACCACTGGTTTTCCTGCTTCCTTGGTCTATCTTGCTTATATGCTCTGAGAGGGATTTACTATCCTATCATATTAAGTCTTACTTTGTTGAGTTTCTTTCATACAATAACTGATTTGATTTGTCTTGTTTCCTCTATGGTTGTTAAATAAAACCCTCTGAACTTTTTGGTTTTAAGGGTGTTGTATTTATCTCATCTTTATAATATAATATATGAAACTTATATTATGATATATCATATATGTATGATAGTATATTGGGGCCTCCTCTTCTATCTTTTGTTGATAATTTTTTCCTAGTTTGTGCACTTAAAACTCCAGATGAATCATTATCCTTAAAACCCATAATGCATTAGATTGTGTTTTCACAACCTATTTTCCAACTATTTCGAAAATATCCTATTCATTAAAAAAAAAACATCACCCCATTCTCTCTCTCTCTCTCTCTCTCTCTCTCTCTCTTCCCATGCACTAGACTGGTTTATGTACTTATAATTTACATTTTATGTTATACAAGAGGTGACGTTGTAAACTATTTATGATATTAGATTGCAGTTACTAAAATATGCTAGATGTAAAATGATTACTAATTTAGATTTTTGTTCAATATAATTAATACTGCTTAGGGCTTTGTTGTTTTGGAAACATAGAAATTTTGTTATATTGCATATATCATTTTCACATTGTGTATTTTCAATATATAACCTTACTCTTTGTACTTCCCTATGCAAATTAATTGGGCTAGGGCTCTGACAAAGAAGAAGAATCTCAGTGTTAAAACTATAGTAATGATATGCATCTTTTGTATGTGGTGACAATTTTACAATCAGAAATAAACTCCTTTGATACCAGGAAGACTAGACGAGTTAAGATTTACATTCTAGAAATCAAAGAATGAAAAAATCAAGCTATTATTGAAAACATGCATAAACGGGAGAGTTTGAATTATAAATTTGTTACAAACATGATCAGTAGAATTGTTGAACTATATGATGGTTAATCTTCTTTATCTTGCATGTTTTCTCAGAGCTGTAATTTTTTTCGAGTTTATTTGCAAACCATCTCCCATTATCTTTAAATAAGTTTTTGGTTTACAGTACAAGCTTCAGTTGTCTTTTTCCCTTGATTGCAAAAAATATGACTCCTATGCTTACTTATTTGTAGGTGCGAGTTGTTCAATACAAATCTTGACCAATATGTGAGGAATCTAGCATAGTATATCAAGGTAGTGCCCAAACATCTGGTTTTCTACTATTCATACTATTTGCCTGATAAGGAGTCGCGTATAACTATGTTGCTGATTCATTTAAGGGAATAAAGAGAAATCTGAGGTCCATCTGGCAGATTACACCGTCCAAGGACAGCATACTGGTACATTTGGCACACATGCAGGTGGGTGGATTATCCATCTAGTGGATCTCCTACACCAAAATTTGCTCTCATGAATGTAACCATTAGAGACTGATGGTATATCACCTGATTGGGTGGATTTTGGGCATAGAAATTCTGCATTTCTCCTAGGGAGGACCTACTGAATGGTGGGTCTGTCTTCTGCCTGCTTATTTGCTAGGTATACTGGTATGCAGCTGATTGATCATCTTGGTCAACAGTGATTTTTCTTGGATAAGATAATTTTATTTTGTTTTATTTTTTGGTCGGTTTAATAAGGTAAATTTTACTGAGAACAATAAAAGAAAGAAAGATAGATCACTGTGTGCACATAGCTCTGCCAATGATTTGACTTAATCCTTGTGAATATCTCCGTCTCTTATCAAGTTTGAGATACAATCGAGTATTTTCCTGAGCCTCCAAGGCCAGACTGAAATCTTAGTCTACCTTACTGTGTTTCATTTTTGTTTATGTGCTTTCTTCGGTAACATATAACTTATATTGTTTCAAGTCATTATGTTTTGAGTCTGGCCCTCGCAACTTTTAAAGGCTAGAGTTTCTGCCTTACTTAACTTTCACTAACGTGGTATTCATTTATACTAATCCCCAAATTCTCAAAGATTTTGAGATAAAAGTGCTACTCAATATATTTGAGTTCCAACAAGAGTTCGGGGCGTGCCTTTACAAAGCTTTGGGAACTCATCTGAGGTGCATCCTATTTTGGATTAGGCCAGAATTTTATGGTCATTGGTCTGTTAAAAAAATCATTGGTTCCTCTCACACATGGTACCTCATGGTTAAAGAATAATTGAATTGATTCATGAGCTCAACATTTTGAAAAGCGGAAATTTCTTGAACTTACTTTCATACTTGAGGGTGGTAGGGGTTGCAGGATAGTTTTGTCCTGATTACTGTGATACCTAATCTAAATGCATGTTCCTTACTCAACAGAGGATACAAAAGGAGGCATTGATATTTGATTTGGAAAAAAAGAACAAAAGAAGAAAATGAGGAATACAAAGAATCGTAGGTAGGGTGGTTTTAGTTTCCTTTAAGGTCATGATGAGTAATGTGTACTTTGGTCCTATGGTAATTTTGGATATTGAATTGGAAAAGAAAAAAGAGAAGGGAGAGGAGGAAAACAAAGAGCAGAGTGTTAGGGTGGTTTTAGCTTCCGTTATGTTCAGTATAATTAATTTGTAGTTTGGTTATATGTTTTGGGCAGTTGGAACAATTCCTCAAGTTGGTGTTAAGGGAAAATCATCAGTCATACCGAAAAGTACCATGCCTTTCATTATTACTTTTATGCAGTCGAGCAGCATGCCCGATTATTAAGTTCCTTTTTCCATTTTTGGTTACTTTTTTTGGAGACTCTTTCTTTTCAATCTTTTAGAAAGAAGCATGGATTTTTTCCCCTTTGTTGGATGTCCAATTCTATATGAATAACGCAAATAGAGTGGATTTATCACCTGATGCAGCAGCCAGCTTTTAAACCTGCTGCAATTACCCTCTGAAATGCATATCATTTTGGTTTGGTTGCACAATGAAAAAGTTATGTTGTATGCTTATAACATTTGGTTGTTGACATAACATCTGAGTGATTCTAATTTCTGGAAATCAAAATGATCCATCTCGCAGCCAGATAAACAAATATGAAGCTTCTTATGCTTGTGATTGTCTTGTTCCTACTGTGTAGGTAGTTGAAAACTCTTGCTTCTCGTAGCGGTGGAATTATATGGAGTCACCAAGTCTGGTGGAACAGTTCCTGGATGATGAACAAAGGGAAAGAATTATCACTGCAGGATTTGAGACTAGTGGTTGTGAAGAGGTTTTCTTTTTCTTCTGTAATTAATCAAAATTCAACGAAAAAAGTTGTCAGTAACCAAGTCTTGTCTTGTTGCTTCTAACATCATTTCAGATACCTTGTCTTGGAGCATGCTAATAGTGGATGTCATTTTGGTGCTGCTTGTTTCAACAAGCAACATATTAGAATTTTTAGTTGTGGCCTGTGGCGTTGCAGTTGCAGAAAACCAGTGACGCATCTTTGTTGGAACGGGATTTCGTCGGGCTCTTGCCAAACGAAACTATCTGCCCCCACCCCACGCGTCAACACGTGTCCCTTTTAACACCTCCTTAACTGTAGTTAAGATTCACTACCCTTAGGGTTCAACCATGTAACCTTTGTTTTTAGAAAAAAATGCTAAATTTTTTTAATCACAAGAGTTAAAATTTCTTAGTCAAGGTTAAAATGACAGGGCTTTGTGAGTGGGCCAGACGGTTTTGGTATGGTGAGGGCCAGACCAAATCCGAACCCTCCTTTCGTTTTTTTCGGCTGGCAGGCATTGTGGGGTGTAGAAAACCTGTCCCTTAGTGAGCTCAAGGTGATTCTGTTTTCTACTTTGAATCCAATAAAGAGAATTGACTGTCTCTAAACTAGAACGACTAAATATGAGGGGCGGTGCTCATTGCTGATGATGCACTTCGGGCACACCATGTAGAGTCCAACAATAATTTACGTCTTTCTACTTCTAAAAAAACAGGGATCCGGTGAGGTAGCTATTGGATGAAGACCATACAGTAGTTACAATAAGCTGCCATGTGTCCATATAATTCAGTGTCGTGGGTCCAACATTATTCTTACCCTTTTGCTGCAAGTGTCCTCTGCTCACAGGACGAACAACTTTCTTCCTCAGCATGGTGGTCCTCCACCTGCAGAAGACAACTCCGACGCTCAAGTCAGTTTCGTTCCATGTTTCTCCTTCGTAATGGCGTAGAATCCTTACCTCACCTCTGGATTCTCTCCAACGAGACACTCCTTGCCTTTTGTATTTCTGCTCCCATCAATTATCCATGTCTAAGGTGAGTTGTAGCCTCTTGCGTATGTTACATCAACAGTTTGCAATATCGGCCTGTCAGGTCCGTATGTCAACATCCTGTAATATCGGTTTGTTAGGTCCGTACGTTGATGGGATATGAAGGTACACCTCCACTTTCTGATAGGGGTGACACTTTTGCTTGAGACATATTGGTCTTCATACCTGATTCAGCTCGGGGAAGGAATAACATGAATCATCTTGCATGATTCCTGGACGGAATGCCTGAACGGGTAGGCTTGGATCTGCTCAGGTCGGGGTTCTACTTAGGTCGGGGTTGGCCGAGCTCAATGCCTTAACGATTTTTCCCCTTACATTTAGCTAGCTCATAAGACTTCAAATAACATACACGTTTCACGTTTTTACTTGAACCCTTCGGCTATAACAACTATGCCTTAGTTGTCGTTCCATCACCTCAGCTTAACGAACTATAGATAAAAAGTCACATGTAAGGCTGCAAACGAATGCGGATATTATTCATATCTGAATCTGTATAGTCAGATAATTATCCGAATAGGTATCTGGCGGAGCGAATTCAGATAGTAATTGTAACGGATAAAATTCGTAAAATAGAGCAAAAAGAATGGGTAAAATAGTGATTTCTCACGTTCACAAATTCTGACAATTTAGCCAACATAAGCCCACTTGGGCCATGTGCTGGATCACTTGAGTGTTATCTGACAGGTGATCTTATCATGACTGCACAAGTCATGATGACTAAAAAATGCCTGTAAACAAGCAATAATCACCAGGGAGAAGAGATGGAGGATGCGCAAGAGAGATGGATGGTGCGAAAGGCAAGAGAGGAGAAAAATGGCAGAAGAAGAAGAGAAAGAGGATGGTGCGAAAGGCAAGGAGGATGGTGCGAAAGGCAAGAGAAGAAGAGCAAGAGGAAGAGGAAGAGCAAGAGGAAGAGGAAGAGGAAGAGGGAGATCTGAGAAGCTTGAGTCATTCACACCCCTCCCCCAAAGTGCTGTGTAGATGGCCACTCACCCGATTCTCTCATCTTCCTTTGGTGTTATCCGGCCACTTGATGCTCTTTGTGGCCTCACAAGCGTCTATGGCCGTCAGATTCTCTCAAATAGGCCTTGTCTGCCTGATGCTCTCCATGAATGGTCACACTGCCACTTGCAGGGCCTTGCAATTGATCATCTGTTGAGTGCCATCACACTTGAACTTGTGTCTGATGATGTGAATAGTGCCAAATTCGTTGTGCCATTGTGCTGTGAATAGTGCTAAATTCGTTGTGCCGTTGTGCTGTGAATAGTGCTAAATCCGTTGTCACGTTGTCTGATGTGAATAGTGCCGAGCTCGTTGTCCGTTGTCTAATGCATAACGTACCCGTTGTCTGAGCCCGAGCTACGTTGTCTGAGCCCGAGTACGTTGTCTGTGCCCGAGCTACGTTGTCTGAGCCTGAGCTACGTTGTCTGAGCCCGAGTACGTTGTCTGTGCCCGAGCTACGTTGTCTGAGCCCGAGCTACGTTGTCTGTGCCTTATCCAAGCTACGTTGTCTGAGCCCGAGCTACGTTCTCTGTGCCTTATCCGAGCTACGTTGTCTGAGCCCGAGCTGAGTCCTTTAGCCCATCCGAGCTGAGTCCTTTAGGCCATCCGAGCTGAGTCCTTTAGGCCATCCGAGCTGAGTCCCTTGGGCCATCCGAGCTGAGTTCTTTGTGCCTTCTGAGCTATTTCCTTTGTGCCTCCTGAGCTACAATCTCCAGAGCATAACCCCAGAGCTCGTCCTCAAGTGCATATGCCCAGTGCCCTCACAATAAGTATCTCTATACCATACTGTGCCTTATGTTCATGTGCTTGTGTCTTGTGCCATACACTGTGCTTGTGCCTTGTGCCATACACTGTGCTTGTGCCTTGTGCCTTATGCTGTGCTTGTGCCTTGTGCCTTATGCTGTGCCTTGTGCCTTATGTTGTGCCTGTGCCTTGTGCCTTATGTTGTGCCTGTGCCTTGTGCCTTATGCAGTGCTTGTGTCTTATGCTGTGCTTGTGCCTTATACTGTGCTATGTGCCTTATACTGACTTTATCATCGGAGCTTATTTCAGGGTGCACACCCGCCCCCCCCACAGGCTCATTTACAGGTGGAGTTTTGCTATCATTCCTCTACCAGCTAAGCAGCTACAGATGCGTGGCGTGCATGAGATTTTTTCCCTTTCAGTAATTTTACAATCCATTTATAATCGGATACGAATTCGGATACCAATATATTTGATCCGATAAATATTAGACCGATTATATAATATATTTTAAATTTACAAAACTAATATAATCTTCAAAATATATTTTTTAAATAAATATTTATATTTTTAAAACTTTTTAAAAAGTAATCGGATAATTCGGATACAATACGAATTCGAATATTTTAATCCGGAGTCGGATACATATATCATATTTCACTATCCGCCATATATTTTTTTGGATTCAGATATTCGAATATATAATCGGATATGAATTTAGATATACAACTATCCGCTCTGAATTTGCATCGTTTACAGCCTTAGTTACATGACATAATGCGATTTAAGCCAAAAAAATTTCCTCAATAAAATCCCGAGTGAAGAAGGTATGGATGCATGGATAAGCAAACTTAATTGCCTATCTGACTTTACCCTAATATTCGGATAGTTAAATTGTTAGTGTCAATCGTTAACAATTTTTTATTTTTTATTTGCTTCGAATTGTCAACTATCTATCATGTGTGTGTTTAGATTAGCCCTTACCAACTACTAAAAAAAAACTAATCTGCCTATGGCTGAGTATTACTCTCCCTTATAGTCCCACATGGGTTGGTGACTTTGACATCACAGGCCTGTATAAGGGTCCATAGCTCCTCATTAAGTCTGGCCCTTTTAGAGTGGGTTGTATAAGGGTCCATAGCTCCTCATTAAGTTTGGTCTTTTTAGAGTGAGTGTATGGGTTTACCCTTATGGCACCTCAGCGGTTACCTTAGATCTGATCATGTGTGTTTAGATTATCCATTACTAATTATCAAAAAATATCAATCCCTATTGTCAATCACCAAAGTTAAATCACTTTTGAACGGTGCTAGGCTGCTAGCCCTACTCTTAAGCTTATGACACCTCAGCAGTTACATTAGGTTTGATCGTGTGTGTTTAGATTATTCCTGACTAATTACCAAAAAAACTATCAATCCCTATTGTCAATCATCAAAGTTAAATCACTTTTGAACGGTGCTAGGCTACTAGCCCTGCTCTTAAGCATTTCGGCCCAAAATTAATCCGAAAAAACGAGACATGTCTTGGCTAAAAAGTAGACTAGTAGACCAAAGTGATTGAAATCTCTGGTAGCACTTACCATTCGATTGAAAATCCAACGGCTCAAAGGCACATTTGCATGATATGTGGGCCCTACTTCATGCTTGGTGCCATTTACTATCTAGAGCTAGGCCATCCGATTGAAAATCCAATGGCTCAAAGGCGCATATGCATGATGCTTGGTGCCATCGGATTGTAGATCGAGTGGCCTGCTCTAATCGATAGTACGTGCTATATCACTTCCCAAAAGTAAAATCTAACACGTCTTTACTTTCAGAAAAAATAAAAAAAACAACACGTCTTTGCTTTAATTGGCTTTTGCTTAAAAAAAAAAAATGGTGTTTGTTGTAATAGAAATGCTAACCATCTTCCTGTTGCACCTACTCACCATCTTTGAAAACAATTTGACTTACTCCTCTTGTTGTAATCAGTGTTATTTTTTTGACTAAGAGGAAAGAATGCTACGAGTAAGCCTCATCACTTTTTGATGGGTCACATTCAAAACTGAGAAATAATAGTCCCGGTCGCAAATTTCCGAATTCCTGTGATTAGGGATGGCAACAGGCGGGATTGGGTCGGGGCACCCCCAACCCTACCACACCCTAATGAGAAGACTCCTATTTCATTCTCGTTCCAAACGTAGGTTGTGGTAGGGCAAGTGACCCATCCTCGTTTATCAAAACCCTTTTTAGCTCTGTCTCGTTAAGCACTAGTCGGAACGGGTCGTTAATTCATATTATAACGTAAGATATTAAGATAATTTTATGATTAATTTAAGAGTAGAATAAACATTTAATTTATAAATGGAGCGAGGACTACTTAAATCCATTCCTGACCTAAACCCAGATGGGGTTTACTCCTCATTTTCTATCCCCGCCCTACTCCATTTATTAACCTCCCAAGCCCATCCCAATAGGGGCGGGTTATAAATTAACTGGATTGTTTTTTCAATAAGAAGTAGAAAATGCCCGAAAGTAGGGCTAGCAAGCTTCCTCATCATATTTGGGTTCTTACCAAAAAATAAATAAATCATATTTGGGTGGGTATTGAAAAGTTATTTGATTTAGTTTTTAATGGAAAGATTAATGGGTTAACATGATTAATTAAGGAATTTGTTTTACCCTAAAAAAAAGGTACAGACCGCGACACGGAAACCGCGCCGGAATATTCGTCTCTGACGGAGATTATTCGGGTTATAGATCGATTTTCCCGAAAACTATAAATACTTCTCAAATCTCCCCTATTTCAAGCCCTAGAAACCCGTTTCTGCTCTCTCTCACCTCACTTGGTCTTAAACATGCCGATTACAGCGGAACAAACCTTGCAAATTCACCGGAAACCCTAATTTTTCCAACCTTTCTGTGTAAATCTGACAGAAATCCATGGACTCATCGTCTCTGGGAGATGGAGAGCTCCAGAAAGGGATAAAAAATGGCGTATTACCGCTCGTTCATGACTTGTTAAAACAAGTTTTGGTTCGAAGATGGTAGCAACGGTGCTGTGGTTATCGTGATTTTTTTTCTCTGTATGGATGCTGTGGAGTTGCCGCTTCCGGCGGTTGTCGCGGTGCCAGAACTGTTGACTTACGAGGGTTTCGGTAAAGCATGGGTTACAGTTGAGAAAGCTGAAGATCGAGAATCTGACCGTGTTTCCATTCTCGTAAGCCCTTCGATTACTGGATGCAGCTCTTCTCGTAGTCAAAAAGGTGGATTCCTATGCCTTTAAAAATAAAATAAAATTCCAGTGCATCTTATTTTGCTAGTTTATGTTGTTTTGTATCTTATTACTTGGATTTACTAGTCTTATGATCTGTAGTATGATGTTCTGTTGTAGCATGCAAGTTCCTTTTTTTCCTCTGTGGTGATGCGACCTGGGACTTAAGCCCAGGGGCGGAGCCAGGATTCTCTTGCAGGGGGGCTAATGCCCCCGAAATTTTGTTTGAGGGCCAAGTTCATGGGCTATCCCATTTGTTTGTGTCCGTTTGTAAGGAATATATTCTTTTCTTGGAAGTTTAAGGGGGGCTAGAGTCCCCATCGCCCTGGCTCCACCCCTCTCCTAGGCTACACCCCTACTATAGTTTTCTTTTTTTCAAAATTTCATCAAAATTGCAGGGGGGGCTTCAGGTTCCCTGGCCCCATGTGGCTCTGCCCCTGCTTAAGCCTATGGTTTTGAAGTAGGGAGATGCATACATTACGAGACATTTATATTTTCTTATTTTGGGATGTTTGAATAAGACTGGTCCTACACCTCCCTGGTTGCTCTAGTGGTAGGAACTAGGAAGTGTATCTTCATAGGGGGTGAACTCGGTTTTGAGTCTTTGAGGTTTGGAGATTTAAAGGCCCACCATCATACTAACCTAACTACCAACCTACTAACCTGCGGGATAAAAGATATGTACCCCTGAAAACAAAAGTAAGACTAGTCCACAAACGAGTTTAATAAACCTAATCTTTTTAATTGCAACTGGAAACCACACCTATATTACCTTTGTTTTTAATAGTTGGTGAGTTTTCTATTAGCTATTAATACGGGGAAGAAAATGATGGATGGGGTTTTAACATTCATTTAGTAAATCCGAGGAGAAGTACTTTTCAAGTCCTAGATACCATAAGCATTGTTTTAAAGGTAAGGCTTAAGCCTCGAGGCAAGGTTCAAACATTAAGGGTTTAAATCCCCTGAGGCTTTCGTGTCAACTTATGTGGTTCACGAGGCAAATGCCTCACCTTGAGCTTTGTTTCATACCTAAGGCATGCACCTCATACATTAACCGAAAGAGCAATAGTTTGCTCCACTGACGAGGAGCGAACTATTGCTCCTCGCTCTCACATAGCCGACCCTTCAACTCCCATTATCTTGGGTTAGTTTTTTTTAACCCTTTAGTCAATTTTTTTAATTTTATTTTTCTAAAAACCAAGGTAGATGGGTGAACCCTAAGGGTGGATGAATCTTAACCACAGTTAAATGATGTTAGAAGGGGGACACATGGCAATAAAATTGGAGCCGAGACGCCCCTCCTTGCATCACCGACCGAGGAGGTGATTATTTTCTTAACAAAAAATGTGGTTCGAGCAAACACAACTTGGACCTAAAAAGTTTCTTTTTTTAAATTTATTTACAACTATCGGTTGGAATCCAAAACCCGCCACATGAGTTGATGAGTGGACATTATCTGTCTTCTCTTATTATATGTATATAAACAAAAAAGTAAATATGAGTTGCAACGCCTTGCTTATCTCATTTTCCTATAAATTTATTTTTCTTTTTTTTGATTGGTAAAACAAATATATTAAAAAGAGGGCCCAATAGTTTACAGAGATGTAAACTAAAAAGAAGAGAAACAAATAATAGTAACACTAAAGAAAGAAGGGACAACAACACAAAGGAACACTTGATCCACCAATTGACTCCTCAAGGATGCAGGATATCCCTCACTTCTTGATCCAAATGGAAAGAAGAGCTCCAATCCACAATCGACGGACGCACCCATGACAGGATACGATGAAATGGTGAGAATGAGTTGTCAAATAAGCGATCATTCCTCCCTTTCCAGATAGCCAATGCTATCGCACTAAGTAAAAAAGTCCAGATTGTTTCCTTAGCACCCACCAAAGATGTCAAACCCCTACCAGATAAGAAGCTCAGAATGGAGAATGGGAACACCCACTCCACACCCAACCGAGCCAAGAAGTAAGCTCAAAGTTCAGAGACTACCGGGCAGTGCATGAACAAATGATTCACTCATTCAGGCACAAATTGTGACGCCCCGAACCCTCGCTTAGGGAATCAAGTTCCGAGACGCGCACCCGTTCGTCAAATCATGCAAGCGGAAGACTTTGCCCGTGAAAATGCGGGAAATTTAAACATTTATCAAATGCTTTCAAAAAGCAAATAAAACCTGTCATCACAATAACAACATACAAACCATATACCTGTATTATTTACATCAAGTCTGTTTTACAAAAGTAGGCGCCTCTATCACGCCGGGTTCAGTTTGTACAAGCTTCCCAAATGTCCAGTTGGACTTTTCACTTATTGGTCAGCAGCTCTGAGATTTGCTGACATAAAAATTCAGTGAGCTATGAAGTCCAATAAAACCACAGTCCTTTTAAACTATTTTCCACATAATAACACGCATCAATAATGATAGAATAAACAGTTCAATTTGCTGTTACAGTAAAATAGAACAATATATAATAATCTGTGATCCAAGGTCACTTAGGGTTACGTCATCCTAACCGAGGTTCCCAACCTCACATTACTTTCCAATTATGGGGTTCAGTTATGAATGTATTCATATTACCAAGTTATCATTTCAATCATCAATCATGTTTCATTTCGAGTCCTGAGACTCTATTAACTGGCCACAACCCACAAAATTTATCTTATAGTTTCTAAATCATAACCATACTTGGAGTTATTTAAACTCACACACAGTGTTCCGGCTTTCACCCGAACATGACCAAACCTTGGGTATACCAACCCAACTCACCTGGAATCCGACTATTCCATACCGAATCTTGAGTACACCAACTTAGACAAATACACCAACCCTGAGTATACCGACTCAAACCATTTCGTATTCGAAGCTTACACACACAACATGGGCATTCGCCCAATAAGGACATACTTTTCCATTCAATTGACTGGCCACATCTACCGTGTATTCGCTGCCATCGTCCTGGGTATCAGTCAAGAAGGAACCCTGACCAACCTACCTACCGTCATCTTTTGGCTAGTTTACGGAGGAACCCTAACATCTTTACTAATGTCATCATCTCCTGACGTTCCACCAAGAAGGGACCCTGATAGACATGGTGCCGACATCTTTTGACCCACCCAAAGAGGAACCCCGGACTATACACTATCTGATGTTCAGCCACTTTAAACTCCCTAGGACTCCGACATCTCCTGACTATCAGTCACGGAGGAACCACAGGCCATGTAGTACACCGTCACTCCTGACCTAGTCCAAGAGGCACCACGGACGACCTAGACAAACAGACCGACATCTCCCGACTATCAGTCACGGAGGAACCCCGGGCCTTACTGGACACCGTCTCTCCTGACCTAGTCAAAGAGGAACCACAGACTATACTTAACCCTGGTTAGATTTTCTAACCACAGGTTAACCCAAGCCTCGCTTGATTAACTGAAATAACTTGGGTCTCGTGCCCGTGAACCAAATTCGGTAACACACCGTCCCGTTAGGGAACTTTTCCAGGCTAATGGATGTCTCCATAGCCTTATAAGACCTGCAAAACAACTTTTTGTCACCCTAGAGTGACGATACAATTTACCTGGGACCCGATCTGGGCTCCCCAAAGATATACAAAAAATCACAATATCACATAGGGGTCTCCGACCCTTTTTCCATCTATGCTATTCATATAGTGAGTCTAGATCTGGGGTTTTGATACCTGAGACTGAGGGCTACACCCCTCTACTCATTTTTCACGCGCATCCAACCCTTCCACACATCACATAGGGGTCTTCGACCCTTTTTCATTCATGCCAACAAACATGTATATACTTTACATAAAAGAATATAGCAAAATAAGCGGAAAAAAAGAAGAAAAGAAAGGGGTTTTACCTAGTTCACGCTTTTCGAGGCGACTGGCGCAAAAAGGACTCCGCCAATGCGTCCGGGACGTCGAAAAACCTCAAGGACCTGCTTCTCTTCTCTCTCTCTTCTTTCTCTCTCCTCTTTCTCTCTCTTCCTTTCTCTCTCCTCACTTTCTCTCTCTAAAAAATTCTGGAACTCTCCACTGTTAGTGACTGAATGTATGAGGAAGTGTTTGGTCCTTTAATATATATAGTCCAAGGTTTGAGATCATGTGCAAAAGCACATGACCCCTTTGGTGTGAAAAGTGGTAGTTGACTAAGTCAACTACTTTGACTATTTGATCGCCTTTTTCCACTTTTTCACGCATATGCCCTCCGAAACCCTATTATATGACACCCGATCATGACGAAACTTTAGGTGACCGAACTTGGGGCAGTCCGACACCTACTGTAAAAATTTTGGGGAAAAATACTGAGTTTTGACAACTGCATTTTAGTCCGGAAGAAAATTGCAAAACCCACTAATTTTCTGATTTTGGACACAAAACACGCTGTCGTTTCTTCATATGAGACAATTAACTGCTGAAATGACAGATGGTCGTCCTCACGACTGATCGGCACTCTGTGGTACCAGCTGCACGGATTTCTATTAGAATCCCCAACAATTATGGAGTCCCACTAAATTTCGAAAAAATCTGGAATTTTCTTGTTTTCTTGATTTTCTTACATTTAAGACTCCCGCAGTCTTGCGAATCGATACGCGATGGAACTGGAACGATAGGTGATCGTCCAGATAGTCGACCCGCACATTGTGCACGATTTTTGAGGAAAAACACTGAAGTTTTATTAGTACAATCCAATTCCGAACAAAACTCATTATTTACCAATTTAACAAATAATTAACTAATTAACCTCCATTAAGGACCCATAAACACATAATTTTATTATATCAAAATTCCGGGTTGTTACACAAATAGCAGCGGTTAGCAAAACCCCACCCTCTCCTCTTTAACTGATCTGTAGTGAGAATCTTATTTAGTGTTGCAGACCAGAGGAAGAAGGATACCTTCGTGGGAACCTGGTTAACTCACACAACTGTATGAGGAAATAAGAGCAAATGTGAGGAGTCAAAGGACCGCAAGAGTGGTCTCACTGAAAATCGATCGTTGTTGCTTCTAGACCACACCCGACAATCACTAATCTGAGGTCTAGGGGAGAAGGAACTCAACCGGCCCAGAAGCCACTGCATGTCACCAACTTCCCAGTCATTTAAATCCATCCTAAACCTAGGGCACCAGACTAAACCACTACCCAATCTCTCAACGTACTCGGAAATGGAAGCCCCCCTGGTGAGTAGCCAGAGAAAACATAGACTCAAAATCATCTTTAAGCCTCGACTGACCACACCAGACATCGTGCCAAAACTAAATTTCGACCCCATTTCCCAGTTTGAACCTAATGAATGGATTTAGAGACTTGGCTACACCCATTATACCTTTCCACAGACCCACGCTGTATAGGCCCCTGACCCCCTTTGGTAGCTAAGGAGATGCAAGGCCACAGATATTAGCGGTTAGCAAAACCACACCCTCTCCTCTTTAACTGATCCGTAGTGAGAATCTTATTTAGTGTTGCAGACAAAAGGAAGAAGGATACTTTCGTGGGAACTTGGTTAACCCACACAACCGTATGAGGAAATAAGCGCAAAGGTGAGGAGTCAAAGGACTGCAAGAGTGGTCTCACTGAAATTTGACCATTGTTGCTTCTAGGCCACACCCGACAATCACTAATCTGAGGTTTAGGGGAGAAGGAACTCAACCGGCCCAAAGCCGCTGCATGTCACCAACTTCCCAGTCATTTAAATCCCTCCTAAACCTAGGGCACTAGACTAAACCACTACCTAATCTCTCCACGCACTCGGCAATAGAAGCCCCCTGATGAGTAGCCAGAGAAAAGATAGACTCAAAATCGTCTTTAAGCCTCGATTGGTCACACCAGACATCGTGGCAAAACCAAATTTTGATCTCATTACCCAATTTGAAACTAATGAATAGGTCTAGAGACTTGGCCACACCCATTATACCTTTTCACAGACCCATGCCGTGTGGGCCCTTAACCCCCTTGGGTAGCCAAGGAGATGCAAGGCCATATTTGGCCACAATAACCTTCCTCCAAAAACTCTCCCGCTCCTCACCGAACCGCCAAACCCACTTGCCTAACAAAGCCTTATTTACTTTGCTGAGAGGAGGTATATTTGGTCACAATAACCTTCCTCCAAAAACATTTAGGCCCCATGCCCCTAGATGTTTACAAATTTGGTTCCATTCTACGAGATGGTAGTTTCTTTTGTCATCCCTAACGTGCCATAGAATGTTACACTGGAGGCGCTCCAAGGACATGGCAATGGACCGAGGAAGGACTAGAGAGGAGAGATAATAGGTTGGGAGGCTCCTAAGAGTACTCTTGATAAGGGTCAGCTTACCACCTTTGGTAAGGAGGCATGACTTTTAGCCGGCAAGCCTCGAAGAGAATTGATCTAGCATCGGAGCTCAAACTGCTTTGGATTTAAAAGAGGCCCCTAGTGGGGAACGAGGTAAGAGGAGGGAAGAGATCCTTTAAGGCAACCTAGGCAACTAGCTAGGACATCAAGATGGGGAATATCGTCAACAGACACAATTTCACTTTTACCCAAGTTAACTCGAAGGCCTGACACGGTCTCGAAACATCGCAGGATACAACGGAGATTGATGAGTTGAGAGCAGGAGGCACCACAAAACACTAAAGTATCATCCAGAATTGAAGGTGGGAAATATTAAGCCGCTCTTGGCTGACGGAAAAACCTACAAGCAACCTCCCTTGTGCACGAATCAACATCTGGCTTGGAGCGTCAGAAACAATGAGGAACAATGCTGAAGATAACGGGTCACCTTGCCTTAATCCCTTGGAACTACGGAAGAAGACTTTAAAGCTCCCATTTAGGAGAATTGAGAAGGAGGCAGAGGAGACACAAGCTAAAATCCACGAACCATCCTACCCAGCACATAGAGGAGAAACTCCTAATTGACATTTGTGAACGCCAAAATTTACCGCCCTTCCTCCCCTCTCAACTCTAAGTATCGGAATAAGGTCCGAGAGTAGAGGAATGACGCTAAACTTATTTTTATGAGTCGCCACCTACTTAGGGGAAGTAGGATCCCGAGATAGTCCAAATGAGGGGGTCTACGGTCCAAAAATAGTCTAGGTAAGGGATTCCTTTAGGTCCTGGGGAAGGGGTTAGGCACCCCAAGACCTCCATCCGATGATGGTAACCTACTCATTAGGTCTAAATCAAACATAAACAAAATCACTTAACATTTCCTAAAATTTATTAGTTTTGCTAATCGAAAACAAAAGGGGGTGTAAAAAAGGTTTATTTTTTTGGTTGGGGTCGAACCCTGATTGGGCTGCCTACTTATCCGGTTAGTCGGAATCAGACCCTCAATAGTAGTTCGGGGTCCGTGACTGTTTTTATACTCGTTTCGGAGTGTGGTCACTTCCAACTCGTGTTTGAGTTGGGGAGGGGAAGTGGAATGAGATTTATGAATCTCACTCCGGGATATGGCAGCGTAGCTAGGTGCTCGTGGGGGAGCTCTAGGGGGCGTTCATTTATTAGGATAAGTCTTTTTTGCATTTTGGGGTTTTTAAATGTTTTTGTTATTTTGTGTTTTCTGATTTTTTTTTTGTATTTTAATTTTGGCAAGTTTTAACTAGTCGAGGCTATCCTAAGTGCCCAAGGTAGGCAAAAGGAAAATAAAGTCTAAATGGTTTTACTTATCTTAAAGGCAAAGAGCAGGGCGGATCGAGCGGCCTTAAACCAAACAGGCTATGGTTTAAATACGGACCCTGCTCTAGGTCCCAAGGGAAGATGGACCAGTACCTTTAATTTTTTTAGTCTTTTTTATATTTTTTGATTTTTTTGTAGGGCTAACTAACGGGGTGGGCCACTTATTTAGGGTTAAAAAAAAAAACAAAAAAACTATCTAAGTGCCCAATGTAGGCAAAATAGGAAAAGAAAATTGCGGCCTATCCCTATTGCACATACACGGGTAATATATACATACACAACAAAATAGATGGGCCCCAAGGGAAAGTTAATGGGCCAAGGCCCATTGACCACTAATGGTCAAGTGGCTTTGGTCTACTATCTTTCTAAGGCCTCGAGAAATAGGCCCAATAATTTTAAAAGTGATTCTAGGGGCTTACGGGTCTCAATTCACCAACATATGGCCTGATCCAAGGGCCCAAGGGATTCAAATTTCCCACTCAAATTGTGAACATCATACTACATAAAATAAAATAAATAAAAAGAAGGGAAAAGATATACCTGCGAGGGTTGAATTGATGACAGTTGATCAAGTAGAAGGAGTGCTCTATCTCTTCCAAAATTAAAATTAAAAAATAACAATCCACAGAACAATGGATATCAAAAAAAAAAAAAAAAAAAGAAAAGGTAAGAAATAGAGCACTGTAATGGTGCATTCCTCCTGCACAAGTGAAGAGCAAAAACAAATGATATACAAAAAATGAGAATAATAAATGATTCAAAATAAATAAATAAATAAATAAATAAATAAAATATATATACTATTAAACGGACAAGAAATGGGCTGGCTGGATACAGAGATGGAGAGTTATCTCTCTTGGTCAAAAATGCACATTCACAGCAAAGCACAAGAATAAGAAAACCAGCAAAATTTGGAGAAAAATGAGATTGAGAGAACCTCGGATCCGAAATTGGAATGGGACGGAAGTTAGAAGGGACCGGCCGGAGAGGATGAGTGGAGAAGATGGTCGGAGCCTGACTTCTATGGGCCTGTGACAACATGAACCGAAAAAAAAAAAAAAAAAAACAGTGAATAAACCTACAAGAAAAATCGGTTTCTAGATCTAGATCTGGATCTAGATCTAGATCTAAAACTAGAAAGGGAACCTGATACTCACTGGGGAAGCCGGCTCGCCGGAGAAGACGATCGGAGATCTAAATCTCCTTGGTTTTGACGAAACCGTGGAGACGGTGGTTCGATTTTCTGGCGACGATGACCGGAGCTGGATCAAATGGAAGGGATGAACAGACGAGATTACTTCCTCTACCACGTATTAGTATAGAAAATCAAAAGGAAATAAATAAATCAAGAAAACAGAACAACAACAAAAACAAAAAAAAAAAAAACGGGATCAGAGGGTCGAGTAGATCTAGATCTCGATCTAGAAATTCTAGATCTAGATCTAGAGATTATTAATCAGGAAATGAGATCAGAGGAAATAAAACCACAATCAAAGAAAAAGGAGAATGAGAGTTTCACCTTGGGTGCGACTCACAGTTCGCCGGGGAATCTAAGCTCGTCGGAGGAGATGGACGACTTAAACGATGATGGACTACTGGTCTGCCGGAGAGGGAAATCGCCGGACTGCAACCCAACCGAGAGAGGGGAATTCGAGCTGTGGGATTGAGGTCTGTTGGGGAAGAAGAGAGAGGGCGGCTAACTCGTTTTCACGAAGGTGAATAGTGATTTTAAACCCCTCTCTTGATTTATATAGGAAATTGAGATGGGCCTTGGACCTTAGGGTTCAAACACTTTGAGGATTTGGGCTTAGGTGCACTTGGGCTACTTTGGATCCGGGCTTGGGCTTGGGGGTTTTGACTCGGATTTTGTCATAGAAACGTGGTGAGTCACGTGAATTGGGCCCTTGGCCAAGGACTTACATGGGGTTTCTCTTCCTCTCTTTCCCTACTAAAATGGAAAAAATAAAAAATAAAATAAAAATGAGTAAAATTAAATAAATAAAATAATAAATAAAAAAATAAATAATAAATAATAAGATAAAATAAAAGGTAAACAAGGTTTTAGGGGTGTAAAAATGGGGTGTTCACAGTTGCCCCTCTTTGTCGGAGAGTGCTAGCAATCGAACGACAAAGACTGAAAAACCCGCCATATTTACACACCTAAAACCAGTGAAAACTTGTGAAAAACAAAGATAAGAAAAAGGGAAAGCCTAGTTAAACTTGCCAAAACAAAAGATGGAGTGAAGGATAGTAGTTTATAGCCTCATTACGGAGGACTGCTGGGGAAAATGGGTGTAAGTGAAACATGGATTGAAGGGAGCTCGAAAGCAAAATGATTGATGGAGTGAATGACAACACATTCCGATGTCAAACAGATGAGAAAAATGCATGACAACACATTCCGATGTCAAGCTGACGAGATGAAATAGATGACAACACATTCCGATGTCAACCAAACTGAACTGAATGACAACACATTCCGATGTCAAACAGATGAAATAAGATGGATGACAACACATTCCGATGTCAACCAAACAGAACTGAATGACAACACATTCCGATGTCAAACAGGTGGAGATGAATGCATGACAACACATTCCGATGTCAAGCAGACGAGGTGAAATGGATGACAACACATTCCGATGTCAACCAAAGTGAACTGAATGACAAAATTCCGATGTCAAACAGGTCGAGATGAATGCAGGACAACAAATTCCGATGTCAAGCAGACAAGATGAAATGGATGACAACACATTCCGATGTCAACCAAACTGAACTGAATGACAACACATTCCGATGTCAAACAGGTCGAAAAGAATGCAGGACAACACATTCCGATGTCAAGCAAACGAGATGAAATGGATGACAACACATTCCGATGTCAACCAAACTGAAATGAATGACAACACATTCCGATGTCAAACAGGGGGAAATGAATGCAAGACAACACATTCCGATGTCAAGCAAACGAGATGAAATGGATGACAACACATTCTGATGTCAAACAGGTGGAAATGAATGCAAGACAACACATTCCGATGTCAAGCAGACGAGATGAAATGGATGACAACACATTCCGATGTCAACCAAACTGAACTGAATGACAACACATTCCGATGTCAAACAGGTCGAAATGAATGCAGGACAACACATTCCGATGTCAAGCAAACGAGATGAAATGGATGACAACACATTCCGATGTCAACCAAGAGGAGATGAATGCAAGACAACACATTCTGACGTCAAGCAAACGAGAGGAAATGGATGACAACACATTCCGATGACAACCAAACTGAAATGAATGACAACACATTCCGATGTCAAACAGAAAGGATGAGATAAATTGCTAGAGATGTACTTGCTTCCTTGCTAATCCGCGATCGCAAGAGACGTTGCTTGCCACGAGCGAAAGAGAACTGTCCTAGTCAGACCATGAAACCCAAATTTGAACAAAAATTTAGAATTTCTTTTTCTTTTGAGAATTGTAGATTTTATTTTGAAAAATGGCTTTTGAAACCATGTGAAATACTATACTCTGCTTTCAAGTTTGCATGGGAATTGCCTTTTAGATATAGCGTTTGGAGATCATGAAAACATTTGGTGTTTTTGGACAGTACAGTATGACCAAGAGAAAACAGGACTTTATTGATCATCATTGTACAGGATAAGTAAAACTAAGTTTGGTCTCACCACGTGCTAGATTGGCGATACAAAGGGTCTTGTGAACAAATGGATTGTTAAGACTAACATGTTTGCTTGAGAGGTGAAGCACAAAGGATCTTTTACAACTCTTTCCCTTTTTTGCCCTTGGAATGACCAAGTCACGGGTTGCACAATTTTTGCGCGATGAGGCCATTGCTGGTTTTCGCTCATGCCTGCGAAGTTGATCAGATCTATTTCTTTTCTCCCTTTTTTGCCCCTAGTCACAAGACCAGGACTGGGGTTCGCGTAATTTTTGCGCATGGAGGCCGTTTCCGGTTTTCACTCATGCCCGCGATTGATTTGAAGTACGATTCTGCTCTGATTGCCTGATGCACAAAAGATTTTTGACAAAATTCGCTATTTGAACCACTTTCAACTTTTTTCCTTTTTTTACCCTTGGAATGACCAAGTCACAGGGTTCGCATTATTTTTGCGCGATGAGGCCGTTTCCGGTTTTCACTCATGCCTGCGAAATTGATCAGGTTATTTTCCCTTTTTTGCCCCTAGTCACAAGACTAGAGCTGGGATTCGCGTACTTTTTGCGCAGTGAGGCCGTTTCCGGTTTTCACTCATGCCCGCGATTTATTTCATATGGAGGCTTCTACTCCCTTCATTGCCTTGAATGCCGGTGTTCTACCTCGGATACTATTCTGATGACTGCTTGTACTCTTAGTCTCTAAGGGATCTAGGAGGACTTGAGATGGGACGAAACGTTGGCTGAGGGGACTGAAATTTGGGACTTCCTTTCTGCTTACCAGAATTCTGTCTTTTCTTTAAACACCTCTTGATTGATTTTATTTTTTTCCTCTTTCAATCAACCTTTCTATTCCCTTTTTTTTTTGTTGGATTTTTTTTTTTTTTTTTTTTTTTTTTTTTTTTTTTTTTTTTAATTGGATCTGCTTTGTCCAAATGGTTTGAAAATTTTGACCGCACCTGATTTCCAGGTTGCCTACGTACCTTTTTCAGGATCAGGTCATGACGTAGTTCATAGCAGACTAAGTGCAAGGTGTCCTGATAAAAAGGTTTTTGAAAGAGAGGTTAATAGGCTCAAAGGGTTAACTAACGAATTTTATTGATATATTGTAGGTGTTACATGATTTATAGGGAGAGTAGGCAACAAATACGGCCTCCTATCATGTCCCAAAGAAACTAAGAGTACAAGCAGCAGTTATCAGATAGGATCCTAAGCATAATACTTCTAACTTATCTATGTTGATTGGCTCAGGAAGATCCTCATCATCCATCTGTCCAAGTCCAAGGGCGCCTCCAGAGAACTTTTCCCGGACAATGTATGGGCCTTCGTAGTTTGGTGTAAAATTTCCCTCTCGGATCTGGACGATTTGGCAACAATTTCCGAAGAACAAAGTCACCAACCTCAATATCTCTGGGCTTGACTTTCTTATTGAACGCCCTGGCCATACGCCTCTGATAGGCTTGAGAGTGATCTATGGCTTTCAGTCGCTTTTTCTTCAATCAGATGCAACTGTTCATATCTGGCTTCTGCCCATTCTGATTCTTCAATTTCTGCTTCCATGAGCACTCGCAATGACGGAATTTCTACCTCAATAGGCAAGACAGCTTCCATTCCGTATGCTAAGGAGAATGGTGTCGCACCAGTCGAAGTGCGAATCGATGTTCGATAGGCCATGAGTGCATAGGGAAGCATTTCATGCCATGCAGAATACCTGATTGCCATCTTCTCGATGATTCGCTTCATATTTTTGTTTGCGGCTTCGACTGCACCATTGGCTTGTGGTCTGTACGGTGTAGAATTATGATGCTGGATTTTGAATCTCTGGCAAAGTTCAGTCATACCTTTGTTGCAGAAATTGAGAGCATTATCTGTGACGATCTCATACGGAACCCCCATATCTGCAAATGATATCTTTCTTGAAAAACCGCTGAACAACTGAGGCTGTGACATTAGTAAAAGAGGCCGCTTCAACCCATTTTGTGAAATAATCAATTGCAACAAGAATAAACGATGGCCGTTTGATGCTTTTGGCGTGATGGGCCCAATGACGTCTATGCCCCAAGCTGAGAAAGGCCAAGGTGCAGTAAGATTGTGCAATGTAGTAGGTGGTGCATTGATTCGGTCTGCGTAAATCTGGCATTGATGACATTTTTTGAACATGACGACAGCAATCGGATTCCATAGTAGTCCAATAGTACCCCAATCTAAGAATCTTCTTTGACAGCATTAACCCGTTCATGTGGGACCACAAACTCCTCCGTGACTTCTTCAACCACTTGTGCTGCTTCCTTTTTATCAAGGCATCTCAACCAAATCAAATTGGGTGACCTCTTGTATAACACTCCTCCTGAGAGAACAAACTGAATAGAGAGTCTTCTGATTGCTCGACGATCTGTTTTAGTGGCTTCCAGAGGAAAAGTGCCGTCATCCAAGTATTGCTTGATATCTGTGTACCATGGCTTGTCATCTGGGCGCTCTTCTATAACTAGACAATAAGCTGGCTGGTCTTGTTGCTGAATCTCAATAGGCCAAATTAGACTTCCTTTAGGAAATTTAACCATTGCAGCTAGGGTCGCAAGAGCATCGGCGAATCTGTTATGCGTCCTGCATCTGTGATTGAAAGTGATTTCTCCTGAACTTAGTGATAAAAACATTAAGGCATGCCAGATACGGAATCAACTTTTCTTCCTTGATTGCCCATGACTCATTAGCTTGACAAATTACCAGTGATGAATCACTATAAACATCAATCTCTTCTATGCCAATACAATGTGCTTCTCTGAGTCCAGCTATACATGCCTCGTATTCTGCAGTGTTATTTGAACATCTGAACTTTAGCTTGACTGAGATAGGAAGATGAGCTCCTCTTGGCGAGATTAAGACTGCTCCTGCCCCATTCCCGTGTTGGTTTGCGGCTCCATCAAAGTACATTTCCCATCCAATATAATCAGGATCTTCTGGTTCTAAACTTAGAATAGCTTCATCCGGAAACTGGTCATGCACTGAAACATAGTCGGACGATGGGTTATATGCCAAATGATCAGCAATTGCTTGCCCCTTGATTGATTTCTGCGTCATGTATGTGATGTCAAATTCTGATAACATCATGAGCCATCTGGCTGTTCTCCTGAAGTGGCAGGCTTTTCCAGTAAGTACTTGAGTGGATCCATTCTTGATACCCAAATCACAGGATAGGACAATAAGTAATGTCGTAAGCGCTGGGTAGCCCAAACCAATGCTAGACAAGTCCTCTCTAAAGCATTGTACTTCTCTTCGTATTCATGCAAACGCTTACTGATGTAATAGATGGCCTGTTCCTTTCTGCCTGATTCATCATGCTGAGCTAGCACACAACCCATAGAAGTTTTTTGGATGGAGATGTACATTAAAAGTGGTCGTCCGGGTGTCGGAGCGAATATATGCCTACGGTCGTGGATTGAGAAGACTTCATGCTGATTACCAAAAGCCCTGAGAGACATTTTCATCTGACCCGACTGTGCAACATCTTCTTTTACAGTCACTTTGAAAGACGCGCTCTCCAATTTTGGAG